>JABMCL010000446.1:0-15000 GCA_018857735.1 Alviniconcha marisindica | reverse complement strand
CAATAAGAGAGAGCCAGTGGAGTCTCAAATAAGGAATTTATTTCTCCAGCGACACGTACCCGATGCTGCAGTAGCAGAGAGCCAGTGGAGTCTGAGATGACTTAACAAGTTATTCGCTTGTCTCCAGCCTCAAGCACCCGTGGGGTTTCAAATGACTTTAAACAAGATCTATCTCCGGTGACAAGTACTGGTGCTGCAGTAAGAGAGAGCCGATGGAGACTGAAATTTCTTGACACTTAAGATTCAAGACTCCACTGGTGCTTGAAGCAGTAGACAAGTGAATAACTGTCATTTTAGTTAAATGACTTGAGAAATTGTTATCTCCAGTAACAAGAATCCAATGCTGCAGTAAGAAAGAGCCAGTGGAGTCTCAGATAACCTAACAAGTCATTCACTTGTCTCCACCTTCAGGCTCATGATGCTGCAATGTGGGAGAGCCAGTGGAGTCTCAAATAACCTAACAAATCATTCATTTGTCTACAGCTTCAATCTCACAATGCTGCAGTGTGAGAGAGCCAGTGGAGTCTCAAATAACCTAACAAGTCATTCATTTGACTACAACTTTAAGCTCATGATGCTGCAATGTAGGAGAGCCAGTGGAGTCTCAGTCATATAACTTTACATTGTAATTCGTAGTACATTGTTTTTCAAGCCATTCATTCGTCTCCAGCTTCAAGCTCACGATGCTGCAGTGGGAGAGAGCCAGTGGAGTCTCAGTCATATCAGTAGTTGTAATTTACATTGTAACTCGTACCATGTTCTTTTTGTTCCCATGCAGCTACAGGTACCTGGTGCTGAAGTGTGTGAAGAAGTCCGTGGAGTCCTGCCATGGGCCCACAGCCCAGATCATGTTTGACTTCATGAAGAACACGACGTCTCCCAGCTGCTCAGACAAGATGGACGCATGGGCGCTGGCTCACGCTGGCGACCCCTTCACCACCGCTGCCGCTCCTGGCCTGGCAGCAACAGCAACGATGCTGCTGCTGCCTGTTCTGGAAGCAGTCGTGCAGATCCTCATTTTGTAGAAGTAGCGATTTGGCAGGTCGCTTTGCTGGAAGTGATTCAGCTGGTCACTTTGCTAGACGTGATTCAGCTAGTCACTTTGCTGGAAATGATTCAACTCATTGCTTCACAGGAAGTGATTCAGCTAGTCGCTTCCCATGAAATGATTCAGCTAGTCGCTTTACATAAAGTGATTCAGCTAACTGCTTCACAGGAAGTTATTCAGCTAGTCGCGTCCCATGAAGTGATTCAGCTAGTCGCTTCATATGAAGTGATTCAGCTAACTGCTTCACAGGAAATTATTCAGCTGCTAGTTGCTTCACATGAAGTGATTCTGCTAGTCGCTTAAAGAACAAGTCCAAGGTTAGTGGTGATTTTTGACACGATTTCCGTTAAAGCTCGCTGAGAACGATGATGCAGGTGAAACTGTGATCTGAGGGTTATAAATGCACGAAAAAAGGCATTTTCTGTCGTACCTAAAGCGTCGCCGCGATGACGCCCAAATCACGTGACCATATGCCTACTACGTCACTCTGGGGAGTCGCTGCAAAATGGCCAACTCGAGCTCCGAAGACGAACCTGATACTTTACCCGAGAGACCCACAAGGATACAGCCGTATCAGTTTGAGCATGTCAGGCAGGATTTTGAAAGAGTACCGGAACATCGTGTCAGCTTCGAAGCAAACCCCATGCGGTATTCCATGGGGTTTGCGAAATCGCACTCACTGGAGTGCTCGCTACACAAATGGGCGTGATGCGGCGCAGCAAGAAAGTCAGCTCGTTTGAATTGTATAAATTTAATCCACTTTCGCCTCACTGTGGGTCGATTGCGCGGGAGCTCGTGCGTTGTTATACCTGGGGTCGTCTGCGAATTGTTACAGTTCGCAGCAATACAGTAGGCCGGCATAGTTAACTTTTTTGTCGACCACACGCATACACAGTTTACTGAAGAATCTAAGATGGCAACCGCACTGACTCCCCAGACTGACGTCACTTCCGGGAAAGTCACGTGACTGATGGAGAACCCGAGACTGTAGTTTCGGCCAGCCTACAGAAAATCGATTAAAAACCCAATTAAACATTTTTTTAAATGTTTATTTCATTAAATCTGAAACTAGTGACTCATTTGTCAATCATTTCGGTGGTCATTTTGCATACTTAAAAACCTTGGACTTTTACTTTAACAGTGATTTAGCTAGTTGCTTCACAGGAAGTGATTCAGTTTATCGCTTCACACTATGAAGTGATTCAGCTAGTTGTTTCACGGGAAGTGATTCAGTTGGTTGTTTCACATGAAGTGATTCACCTAGTTGCTTTGCAGAAGTGATTCAGTTAGTTGAATCATATAAAGCGATTCAGCTAGTCGCTTCACAGGAAGTGATTCAGCTGGTTGCTTCACATGAAGTGATTCAGCTGGTTGCTTCGCACGAAGTGATTCAGCCAATCACTTCACAGGAAGCGATTCAGCTAGTTGCTTCACATAAAGCGATTCAGCTAGTCGCTTCACGGGAAGTGATTCAGCTAGTTGCTTCATACGGAGTGATTCAGCTAGGTAGTGGCTTTGCAGTGTTGAGCTGTTCAAAAGCAGGGGACAGGGAGGGGGTGTGGGTTAGCAATGAGTGGCTAGGGGTGGGGCATCGTTTTCCGGCACCCTCCTCCAAACTCTAGCAGATTTAGTTACGCCACTGAAGGGGCACTCTTTATCTCCGGGCAGCTGTCGAGCGACGCGGTCAGCGCCCTCCGAAAGGTTTGGGTACTGGTTAGACTGTGGAAGCAACCTAGCGCCCAAGCACGCACGTAAACATGAGGCGCATCCACCCCGGGTAAAAAAAGAGTTCCGTCTCGATTCAAACGATTTTGGTTTTATTAGAACTGGCGTAAGCAACATGGTCAGTTATAAAACAAAAGTCTGATATAATTTGAATTGTTTGTAACAAACATACTACTGTTGGAGCACACACACACACACAATATTTTTTTTTTTTAATGCTCGTTAGCTGACAGTTTTCAGGACCCTATGGCGTAACTAAATACGTCAGTGGTTGAAGGAAGGATGTTGTAAACCAGTGCTTGGAGTGTGGGCTGGGGTGTGGGTGTAGGGTGTGCAGGGGGGAAGGTCAGGGAAAGATTCTGCAACATAATAATAATAATAATGTACATTTATCATACGCTCATCAACGCCCTGAGCGCTCACATGATACATATTAACCTAAAACATGGCATGGAACTTACCGCAGAAAGTCAGCTTACTGTGTATATTAATTGTCGTGTCCGGGTCTACATACATGGGGGCTTACTTTTATATTTTTTATATTTTTTAATGCTTACAACTGAACAGTTGATGCAGTAAGTTGGGTATATACCCAACTTACTGCATCAGCTATATATATATATAAATACAGTAAGTTGGGTGTGTGTGTGTCTATATATATATATATATATATATATATATATATATATATATATATATATATATATATACACACACACACACACACACCCAACTTACTGTATCAGATATATATATATATAAAAACTAGAACTACATTTTTAATCAACGGCCACCATTTTACTGTTGGTTCATGCGATGCCAATGCTGTATGTGATTTGATAGTTTTTGTCGTGAGATCAGTTTTAATTCTGTCATGAAATTGATGATAATTATGTGATTATTACTAGCCATGTGAGGTAATCCTGGTAATTTATGGATATATGTTTTTGTTGTTGTTGTTTACATTGAAATAATAATTATTGTTATAATTTTCCTTCTCATTTTTATTGTAACGGGAACAAACAAAAATAACAAGAACACACACATACACATTTTTACAATTAAAAATAAATCAACCATAAGTGTTCTGCTTGTATGCATTCTGTAAATGGCCAGTGCAGTGAGAAGTCATGGTAGTATGGGTGGAGGGGGGGGGGCGGCATAGTGGGGAGTGGGGGAGGTTGTGGGGGGGGGGGGTAATTGCCCTGTCCCCCAACAATGTAAAGAATTGTAAAAGGCTAAGTAAGTTGGTGTTTTACGCCCAGTCAACCTGTGCTTGTAAAAAGATATAAACCTAAAAACCTACTGTAAGTAAACATTTTGCTTTACATCCACAGAAACGAGGTTGCTTATTAGGGACGGGAATGGGTCAAGGGGTGGGGGGGGGGGGGGGGGAGAGAGAAAGAGTGATGGCTCAACTGCCTGTTTGAAACCAGAAGACCGAGGAGGCCATGGACCACCACCAGAACAGCAGGAAACTCCCTGTAAACATGGTGCTTAACGTCCACAAAAACCGTAAGGCTTATTAGGGACGGGGAAACTCACTGGAGTGGAAGATCACCCTGATATAACCACCATGGCTGACTGGGCATCAAAAACCAGTCATTATCTGTCTGCTGGTCTGAGGGTCAAGGGACACAACTCTTCAAGCTGATGAAAATTGACATTTCATTCAAACGTTGGCCTGAACAGTCGTGCTGTTTTTGTTTTGTGTGCGTTTAAACAGAATCTTAACCTGTCTCTGTAAATCATCTGTCTGCAAATTATATATGTCAATATATATATACATATATATATATAAGTCAATAAATTTATAGTCCCCTCGACAGCTCTTTCATTTGGTTGGTGTGTGTGTGTGTGTGGGGGGGGGGGGGGGGGGGGGGGGTTCCCAAATTTTAGGGGACTTCTTCGGAGACTGCACTGAGAAATAATAAAGGCAATGTACTGGTGACCTTAATAAATGAAACTGGAGATGTTTGTATAAAATATAAACTGATGACATTTTTCTGTGGATTTGCCTGTTTTTAACTGTCCTTTTTTAGGGGGGTGGGTGTGGGTGGGGGGTAACACTTTCATTGTTTTAATAAACTAAGTATCACACACACACACACACACAACCCTCCCCCCTCCCCTCAATACACATACACCCCACCCCCACCCCCCAGTACACAAGTCACACACAGATACCCCGCCCCCCAATACACATCATGTACAACCTGTCCCCCAATACACACACACACCACGCACACACACAACCCATCCCCCCAATACACACACACACACATACAACCCGTCCCCTCAAAACACACACAATCCCCCCAATACACACATTATCCCCCCAATACACACACACACACACACACACACACACACACACGCGCACGCACATTCGCACGCACACACACAAGCTCCAAGCATTGATTTCTGACATCCTTCCTCCAATGACTGCCATAAATTATGATTGACGTAACAAGTTTAGCCAATCATACACAGATGTGACTTACATCTCTCTTCCAGCAATACAAGTAACAATAATTGGTTACGCCATAGGCCTCCAAAAAACAGCTACCTGACAAATTCATGCAGGTGCTCAAATGGCAGCAAGTTTCAACAAACTCAAATCCAGTCAGGTGTTTCTTTTACCACTGCTTACAAGGCTAATAAAAATAATAATGGAAAGCCCCCTGCCCCATGGCTCAAAGCGCTGAACAAACATGACACACGTAATGTACCTCAACTGATCAAGATGGAAAATGTTATCAGCAATTTAACAAAACCTAACACATAATGTTGACATCAACAAGGGTTCAAGTGTAACTATATATGTGCAAGATGAACACACACACGCACACACACATAAATATTAAAGGTAAAATCCTTTGAATCAACACACATGTATTTTCTTTCCCAGGGCAGATGCAGCTGATGGTGATGTGCAACCTTCGACACTTCTGTTGATTCCAGTCTTACACTCTTAGTACTCAAACTTTTTTCAGATGTTACTGGGGGTGCTCACAGCATGAGACTTATGGATCATTTGGTTTAAAGAAGAATTTATTCAAATTATACAAAATGCAGATCACAACACAAGCTTCATGAGCACTTTAGCAAGCCTTGTGGCTTACATGCAGTAAGCAGGTGATTTCTGAACGTGCATGGATATGTAGTGACCTATTCACAGCATAACCAATTACAACAGAGTTTGGTTTGGAGGAAAGATGCTGAAAAGCAAGACTTGAGGTGTGACTCACACACACACCCCTTCTCTCTCTCTCTCTCTCTCTCTCTCTCTCTCACATACACACTCTCTCTCTCATATATATATATATATATATATATATATATATATATATATATATATACATATATATATATACACAACATCCACTCTCCATCTCACACACACACACTCTCTCTCTCTCACATACACACACTCACTCTCCATCTCTCTCTCTCTCTCTCACACACACACACACACACTTTTTCCCCATATCCCCAAACATAATGATAAGTTGACTTGAAGGTGCAGGTATCAATGAACAAAGTCCAAAAGGTTTCAATCAAATGTAAAGACTTTAATCCACCTTCCACTCATGTTGTCATGATACAATAGAAAATAAAGACAGAAATGTTTCTCATCATCACTTGATTTAGTTGATATTATTAATTATATATATATATTATATGATGGTTAAGTCAGAATATTATTAGTATTCTTGATTGTGTGTGTGTTGTGTTGTGTGTGTGTGTGTGTGTGTGTGTGTGTGTGTGTGTGTGTGTGTGTATGTGTGTTCTCACTTTAACTGAGTGATTTTCACACTTTTGCTATCAAGACAACAAGAGCATCATTCTCTGATTCTGCGCTTGACTTGACTAAAAAAATAAAATCATTGTTAAAATAGTAACTGATGAAAAAAATATAATATAAAAAAAGGATGATTATAAAATAACTTGTAAGCACTTCCCAGTTTCTGCATGCAGGTTGAAACAGCACTAAAACAAATATGAAGCAAAGCAACCAACTAACTGAACAAAGAAACACATAAATTGTGATCTTCCTTCTCAGTTTTACTTCCTGGCATCAATTTTCCTCATACCCTTCTATTCCAAGATCTTCATTTATATAATCTGTTTTATGTTGTATACAATATACATACATCACTCATTTTTCTAATAAACTGACACTGGAAGATGATTCTACACCTCTTGCATTTAAAATACATGTCTTTGCTCTCATCAACTCATGGAACCGTCACTGTTAGTGTCACAATTCACATCTTGCTTTAAAAAACAAAAACCACACCAAGCCTAGTAAGACTTCACGATGAGACAACATGAAACAGCAGAGAAAACAACAACAACAAAATGCCGTCTTGGTGACAGCGCAATTGTTCACAAGTTGTTGTAGTCAGTTTGTGGAAACAGATGATCACTGTACAGCCAGTTTGTGGAAAGAGATGATCACTGTACAGTGTACAACCAGTTGTGGAAAGAGATGCGCACTATACAGCCTAATGCGGAAAGAGATGATCACTGTACAGCCTATTGTAGAAAGAGATACTCATTGTACAGTGAACAGCCTATTGTGGAAAGAGATGATCACTGTACAGCCTATTGTGGACATAGATGATCACTGTACAGCCTACTGTGGAAAGAGATACTGTACAGTGTACAGCCTATTGCGGACAGAGATGATCACTGTACAGCCTATTATGGAAAGAGATACTCACTGTACAGTGTACAGTCTATTGTGGACAGAGATGGTCACCGTACAGCCTATTGTGGAAAGAAATACTCACTGTACAGTGTACAGCCTATTGTGGACAGAGATATCACTGTACAGCCAATTGTGGAAAGAGATACTCACTGTACAGTGTACAGCCTTTTGTGGACAGAGATGATCACCATACAGCCAACTGTGGAAAGAGATAATGTACAGTGTACAGCCTATTGTGGACAGAGATATCACTGTACAGCCAATTGCGGAAAGAGTTACTGTACAGTGTACAGCCTTTTGTGGACAGAGATGATCACCGTACAGCCAACTGTGGAAAGAGATACTCACTGTACAGTGTACAGCCTATTGTGGACAGAGATATCACTGTACAGCCAACTGTGGAAAGAGTTACTCACTGTACAGTGTACAGCCTTTTATGGACAGAGATGATCACTGTACAGCCAGTTGTGTAAAGAGATACCCACTGTACAGTGTACAGCCTTTTGTGGACAGAGATGATCACCGTACAGCCAATTGTGTAGAGATGATCACTGTACAGCCTTTTGTGGACAGAGATGATCACTGTACAGCCTTTTGTGGACAGAGATATCACTGTACAGCCTTTTGTGGACAGAGATATCACTGTACAGCCTATTGTGGACAGAGATGATCACTGTACAGCCAATTGTGGAAAGAGATGATCACCATTCTGACAAAAGCCAGGCACGAACCCCACACCCAGTCCACACGATGCCAGCACAATTGTTCACCAGTCGCTACACGCTCTGCTAGTTCTCCTTGCATCAACTACCCACCGCAGTCACAGTTTCTTCACCAGTCCAGCGCACTGATGGCTAGTCCTCCTGATCTTACTGATCCCGGCGACGAATCTTTGTCAGTACCAGCTTTCCATAACCCCCGCGTCCTTCATCGTAGTCGGTCCGATACTCATCTCGTACTTGGCCGCCGCTTTTCCCTCGACCGTACTGCCTCCCCTCCTTGAAACCTGCGTCCCAGTCTGTGCGAACGATCCGGTCATCCAGGCGAGTTCCGTTGATGTACCTGCCAAACATTAAAAGTTAAAAAGAATCACTCTGGGCTTTGTTAGTTTGTATCTGCTGCTCTATAGTCCATTAAGCCAGCTCCTGGAATACATGTGTGCTCACAGTCACAGTCACAACCACAACATATAGCCAGGCTTAACACAACTTTGTTATAAATTTATTTACTTTGAAAAGATTAACCAACAAAATCACGGTACATGTTCACTGCAACAGTCCAAGCAGCATGACATAATAAATTATGAAAAATACACCAGTTTAACAAACATGTCTGACGATGCTTAGCTGACATTATAATGACAAAGTCATCAAATTCTATGCAGGCAGTATGAAAGTTAAGTAAGACAACTCACATATAATAATATTATGCAAACATGTATGCATGTTACCATGTGTATAGATAGACTATGTCAACATTAGTACATGGTCACATATGGTGCATACAATGTATTAATTAAATTGAAAGTATAAATGTAAAATGACTTTTCATCCTTAATTTTTGACAAAGTTTACTTATAAATGTTCAAAATCAGATAATGTGAATCTTGTGACTGCAGTACGTGGCATCAGTTCCAACAGATGAAGCCTTGGAAATTATGTCAATTGTAGCAGTCTAATTTGACAGTTATAAATAGATTTATCACAAAACCAACAATGCAGCTGGATTTTTTTAATTTTGTTTTTTTATCCAGATCAAAACAAGGGTAATCACAAAATCAGTAAATAAGTGAGCACTGTGAGTTTTGGTTTGACTAAAAACCGTCTCAGTGATCTATTCTTTCTGTTTAAAACTTTAATCAAACCAGTTGAACCTAAATCTACACTTTTATAAGTAGCAATACCAGCAAATTAGCATTTTGATTCAGGTCTTTGTCTTTGTAATGGTTCAGGAGCATATATTATTATAATTATTATTATACGTTGGTTTGTATAAGAGCAACTCTCAAAAGGTGAAAACTAAAGTGTGACATCTTGGTTAAATCTGAAGTGTGATGGTGAAGCAATTTTTTATTTTAAGGGTGCTGTATCAACACAACTCTCCAAAAACAATGATTAGAGGATACTTTTGGGGCTACTTGCTAAGTTACAGGGTTATATAATTGGATGCCAGCATGGTGTCGCGTGTCACTGATGACAAAAACATTACTCTTTGTGGCAGCATTTTGACATTACTCCCTGTTATTTTTGTGATAAACATATTACTGTTACAGTTTATGACCAAACAAAACCCAACTCATGAACGTTTGGGTATGAGTAATGATTTCTTATGGTATATTTTTTGTCATCGGTGACATGCGACTCCCATGCTTCCGAAAACATTTTCTCACAAGCTGAACACCATAAAAAACACACAAAACAATGCATAAGTATGTTCACTATTCTTTTGTATTTCAGAAAAATAATACAAGCAGTAAAGCAACCTGATATCTGCAGAATCACATAACATTTTGTACTTTGGTGTCGCGTGTCATATGACAAAAATGATGAACATGTACACTTCATAAAAGTTGCGTGGTTCACCTACAAATAACAGAATTAAGAACCTGACAAAACTTTACTTGCGCAACACATAAAATTAACCTTTTAAGCATACATACACATGTATTTACAGTCTTCTTGTACTGTCTGGAAAAAAATGAAAATGTTGCATTCCCCCAAATAGTCTTTCACCAACCAGCTAAGGAATGCCCTCCTCCCCTCCACATTCCCAGGATGGACATTTTTGCCAACAACCAATTAAAATACACAATAAAAAAACATGAACTGGAATGCAGAATGATGTGGTACAACCAAATGTAAATGAAGTCAAGCAATGTCAAAGTACAAGAAATACGCCCCAACCCCAGCAAAAAGAAAGTTTCATTTTCTTTCACATCACTGTTATCCAATGTCCTGCAGTTGCTTCCATACATGATTATATATCTACAAAAGAGGGAGGGAAAGAGGGCAATGCATGATAGTTGCTTAAAAAAAATATAAAAAAAGGAGAGAAAGAGGGAAGAAATAAGGATAAGAAAAAAGATTAAAAAAAGAAAAGATACTCTGCATCTAATAAAAGAAAAGGTACTCCACGGAGAAGAAGTAACAGAGACACATCTCAGTTTTTAAAATAATAAAGGGGATTTCTACTATTCTAGAGCACCCATCTTCTGCACAAAGGTAGGAACACAGGGCACTTTACAATAACACAAACACACACATCAGAAGCAGAGGTATTGACTGATTGATCAAACTTTATTTCTGAACGGCGAAGATATTAGCAAAAAATGCCAACTTACATCTCTGTCGTTGCTGCAGTACTACTAATAACAAAGACATTCATGGTGAAATATATTGATAGATGGATATCTTATAGACAAACACAGCATCAATAACAACATAAAACGAGACAGTGACTGCAATGGAAATGAAAAAGATAATGGTAAAAAGAACTGGAGGGAAAAAGTCAAGAATTAAAAAACAAAAAACAAAAACATTTTGGGTAATTTACAGAGGGGAAACCCAGAAAGGGAGGGATAAAACTAAGCTTAAGAAAATGACAGTAATAACAATAACAACAACAAAGAAAAGGAAACGGATACTAAATTAAAAAACAAAACAAGACAGAAAGAGAGAGACCCTAGTCTGCCTAGATGTGTTCTTTTGCAAAAATAAGATGAAAACCAAGACAGAGTTGAGCCAGAAATGCCAAACAAGCTCCAATCTTATGAGGTCAACAACAAAGATGGTTAGGTTTAGAAGGTGGCATTCCAAAGTTGCCTTCTGTTTGTGCTTCACATGGTGTCCAACTCCATTGCCTTCACTTCTTTGATCAGGTTGCAAAATGGTTCTCTGCTTCTGTCGCATGTACTTGGCCAGTAGTACCGCCCATCATTTTCCCCCATGAAGTTGACCTGCACCATCTGCAATGCTGCATCAACAACCTCAACCTGGGCAATGTAGACATGTTGTTTCCATAGCACAGAATAAAACGCCAGCATTGAGTCTCTCTTGAAAGCGTCGGCATTTCTCCCTGTTGGTCAAAGACTTCTTCACCGAACCATCCATCTTCTTATCATGAACCCTGCAGCCTGCATAATTTATGTTGATATTTAATTATTAGCATCACAGAAACTTTATAATTTTTCATCTGTTCTTAGTCAAAATGTTTCTAATTATGAATAACCTAAAGTTTATGCATACTGTAATTAACACAATGTAACAATGAAAACTTAGTCCATGAAAGTGTCTGGGTATATTTTCTCTAAGTGGAAGTACATGCAGCTTTTACAGTTTTAGTATTAATTATTATTTTTAAATAGCAAACCAAGCAAACCTATTTATTATACAGGAGTAAATGGTACACTAACCAAGTCAGGCTAAAATAACACTAACAGTATGACAGCTCCATATACATTCCTTCTTTACCATGCCCCCTCCCTCCACCCCCATATTTTTGGGCAGTCCATATTCACATAAAACATGATTAATTATCTAATTTCCTTAATTTTCTGCAGCATCAGACATGAATTTTTGTCATTCTCATGTTCATGACATACGACCCCAAATATATCTTCAACTGGCTTAAATCTCGTTAATTGTTAGCAATTCTACAAAATTTATTTACATTAAATCCATTCTACAATTTGTGCAGTCAGTAGGAATTTTGTTGACATGCCATTCAAATATTTTCCCTTTTATTCACTGAGGAAAACTTCGGAGGGTCGATCGTCATTATGACAAAAGCTTGCCAAGGTTGCATGTTTCTATGACAAAAAGAACCAGTTTCGTACGTCTCTCTGACTAAAACTGACTTTTAGTCACAGTACGATCAGCTGAAGTCCTCCTTTCGATTACATGCTTTGTAAGTAGGTCAGCTACATTCTACGAAGTCGTATTCGCTTCTCGTTCTTCTCGTATGATTATAGTGTTGTTTAACAGCAAATACGTTATCTTAACACTGACAAAATGGTTTCGTACGTCATTTTGGGGTCACACGTCACTTTCTATGAAGCGATGACTAAAATAAACAAAATCTTACCTGAGGCGTTCGGTTCCATTGTCAAGCTGACAAAGGGCCATGTGGTTCGCAGGAAGTGGGTGCATCAAAATGGTGGATCGAAACATGGTCCAATAGTGTGCAATTTAAGAATATTGCGTTTTGGTCGTGCGTCTCGAAATGACCCAAACAATTTTTTATAAATTATTATCTTCAATTCTGGACCTCTTTACGGCTTGTCAGTACAGTGGTCTCCCTTGGAACAACCAAAAGTGTTCTGTGTACGCGGACCTGGTCAGTGACGAAGTTCATGACGTACGACTCCATAGGTTTTAAATATTGATATAAAAAAAAAATGCTGAACATTTTCCCATCAAAACTTTATATTTTAGCAGAGCAATATCTCTACTATTCACTCAACACCAAATGTAACTGACACACCTTATTTATTGCTACTTGTGATCACATCACAATGACATCCTGTGAGTGTGACGTTTTTGTGTGCAGAAAAAAAGGTTTTTTTCTTTTGAAAACTTTTTAACAAACGGACCATAAACACAACAACATCAACATATTGGATTTTATTACTTTAATTCTACATTATTATATAATGCAAACATAAACTCTTTTGGTGCACCAGTTAAAATTTTACAACAGTTACAAAAATGTCAGGTGGAGAATGCTGACCTTTTGAGAGTTGCTCATAACAGTAAACAAGTAAACCCATGTTTTTCTTGTCTTAAGCGTTGCCCCCTCCACCCTCGCCCAAAGACATGAATCAAAATGTTAACTTTGGTCAGCATTTATCTGAAAGAAAACAAGATTGTGACTGGCACATAGTGATAACAGAAAATAGAACTTGCTAGAAATGTCTGGTCAATGGTATTTCAATGTTGTTGTTTTTTACCTCATGCAATTCTCAGCATCAATTCTTGCGTAATATTCGACGAAACAGAATCCACACGGCGTCTTTTTGACTTTGTCGAGGCCCATAACAATGCGTTTCACATCCCCGGCTCGACTGAACAGTTCGTGAATTTGTTCTTCACTTGTGAAGTACGACAGGTTACCGACGTAGAGCGTGGTAGATTTTAGCAAAGCTTTCTCCTGTTCGTGTCTGCTACCTTTGTAATGTTGATCCCTGTACTGGCTTAGTGCTACAGAACCATCAGGTCGTTTCAGGGTAGCCATAGTCGTCTTGTCTGTCAAAACTTGACAGAAAAAGAAAAAAGAAAACGAACTGCAAATAGATGCCGCACGCCGAACGACTAGTAGGTTTGGATTACTCCCCTTCCCGGTGAAAGCCAACTGTTGAGAAATAAAAACTAACAATTGAGAAACCCGCCGTTTGAGAATTCACTCTGAACAAAGATTCTCCAATCAACCCCTTCCTGTTTCGCCTGTTACAGTGACTTATGAATCTTGGGAGCAGCTACTCATAGGTACCACCCGCCCCCTCCCCCCCCCCCAATCCTCGTCCCTAATAAGCCTTGTGGGTTCTCCGGACGTAAAGCACAATGACTAGAAAAAAAGGGCCGGACTGAGAGAGAGAGAGAAGAGGAGAGAGGAGAAGAGAGAGAAGGGAAAAAAAGGAAAAGGAAAGAAGAGAGGGGAGAGAGAAACACAAGGAAAAGAAGACAAAGGGGGGAAAAAAAAAGGGCGGGGGAGGGAGGCCCGGGGGCAAAAAAAAAAAAAAATTTTTTTTTTCTAAAAATTCACAACATACGAACCAGGCAATAATAAAGCAAAATAAAACAAAAACAAAACAAATTTCAGGAGAGAGAGAGAGAGAGAGAGAGAGGAGAGAGAGAGAGAGAGAGGAGGGGAGAAAGGGAAAAAGAAGAGGAGGAGAAAAAAGAAAAGGCCTTTACAGGGCTGTTAACCCCAAGTGACCCTTTACAGGGTGTTACCTCAAGTGACCTTGGACAGGAACTGTTAACCTCAAGTGACCGGACAGGAACTGTTAACCTCAAGTGACCCGGACAGGAACTGTTAACCTCAAGTGACCTTGGACAGGAACTGTTAACCTCAAGTGACCTTGGACAGGAACTGTTACCTCAAGTGACCACGGACAGGAACTGTTAACCTCAAGTGACCTTGGACAGGAACTGTTAACCTCAAGTGACCTTGAACAGGAACTGTTAGCCTCAAGTGACCTTGGACAGGAACTGTTAACCTCAAGTGACCTTGAACAGGAACTGTTAGCCTCAAGTGACCACGGACAGGAACTGTTAGCCTCAAGTGACCACGGACAGGAACTGTTAACCTCAAGTGACCTTGGACAGGAACTGTTAACCTCAAGTGACCTTGGACAGGAAATGTTAGCCTCAAGTGACCTTGGACAGGAAATGTTAGCCTCAAGTGACCTTGGACAGGAACTGTTAGCCTCAAGTGACCACGGACAAGAGCTGTTTCTGGTGGCCCTACACTGAAGTTCTTGCAGTCATTATTTTATTGTGTTCTACTACAG
>JABMCL010000477.1:137500-143254 GCA_018857735.1 Alviniconcha marisindica | reverse complement strand
AAAACACAAACAACAAAAAAAAAAACACACACACACACACACACAATCCCACGCGCGCAAAATATGATCCAGAAGGGGGGGAAATACGCGTGAAACAGAGAGAAAGAGAAAGAAAAAGAAAGAGAGAAGAGAGAGAGAGAGAGAGTGTGTGTGTGTGTGTGTGTGTGTGTGTGTGTGTGTGTGTGTGTGTGTGTGTGTGTGTGTGTGTGTGTGTGTGTCTGTGTGTGTGTGTGTGTGTGTGTGTGTGTTTGTGTGTGTGTGTTTGCGTGCGTGCGCACTCGAATGAATTGTTTTTCCAGTTATTATGTACAACGATAGGTAATTCCTTCCAATTAATTCCTTCCAATACGCAATATATTATATCCTAAAACACAATTTCACATACACCTTTTTGTTGCGCGATAGTGCAACATGTAAGAGGAAATGTGCCAACTGATCCCTTTCTTCATGAAATGCCTGCATTCACAGAAAAATGATAACAAGGACGAGGAAAAAAGGAAGGCAACTATCCAATTATACAAAAGATTTTTGTGTGTGTGTCCTTCTGACGGTGCCAACCCATCAATGAATAATTTGACACCGGCCGGCTGACCCGCCAAACCTGTTGGAATGTAACTGGGTGTGTGTCAAGATTCCTTTGGACACAAAGCTCCTGTGTTGCCACGGGTAAGGCTTTGGCAGATTCACACAATAACGCTTAAAGATTTCACATGCCAAGGAGTCGTTGTTTGAAGTAATCGGAGAGTGACACCAACGTAGTTGCTTCCCGGTTTGTCAGGTAGCTGCATGATGCAATCGTTACTTGATATAATCTTCACCACACCTCACTCACGCCAGCGTTCCAAGGTTCAAATCTCGATGAATTCTCTATCGTTTTCATTTTTTTTATTTTTCTTCTTCTTCTTTTCTTTTTTTCTTTTTTCTTTTTCTTCTCTTGTTGTTGTTGTTGTTGTTTTTGTTGTTCTTCTTCTTCTTCTTGCAAATCACCTACTGCCACATCAAAATCAGGGAAAATGTGTTTTTTCTTTTCTTTTTTCTTTCTTTCTCTGTGTCCACACCAGAATCACCCTAATAGAGTCACTTTGTACATCCTGTGGAAAACATGGGGACAGATGTTTCGTTGTTGTTCTCGTTGAATGGTAAATTAGACCTGGTAATAATGAAATTCACACTTCCCACTTTGCAGTTTATGGCGACAGCAGAAATCTCCACAGATATTTTCTTTCACTATCATCGTCCTTGTCATCACCATCGTCCAAAGACTTTATTTTCTGCCGTCGTCATCATCATCATTATAATTGTTACTATCGTCATCGCCGTCGTCAGTAGACCTTTTCGTTCTTCCGTCGTCGTCATCTTCTCTAACGTCGTCATTGCTACCGCCGTTGTCCATAAACATTTTCTTTCTTCCGACCTCATCATCTCCATTATCATTGTCGCTGTTGTCCTCGCCGTCGTTAATAGTCTTTTTGTTTCTACTGTGCCCATCATCTCCACTATCATCGTCATTGTCGTCGGTGTCTTTAAGAGACCTTTTGTTTCTGCAGTTGTCGTCATCATCATCGTCATTGTCGTCGCTGTCGTCAAGAGGCCTTTATTTTCTGTCGTCATCGCCACTGTCGTCGCCGTCGTCGTCGAGAGACCTCTTCTTTCTGCTGTCGTCATCATCGCCACTGTCGTCGCCGTCGTCGTCAAGAGACCTCTTCTTTCTGCTGTCGTCATCATCGCCACTGTCGTCGCCATCGTCGTCAAGAGACCTTTTCCTTCTGCTGTCGTCATCATCACTGTCGTCGCCGTCGTCGTCAAGAGACCTTTTCTTTCTGCTGTCGTCATCATCACCACTGTCGTCGTCGTCAAGAGACCTTTTCCTTCTGCTGTCGTCGTCATCACCACTGTCGTCGCCGTCGTCGTCAAGAGACCTTTTCTTTCTGCTGTCATCATCATCACCGCTGTCGTCGTCGTCGTCGTCAAGAGACCTTTTCCTTCGGCTGTCATCGTCATCACCACTGTCGTCGTCAAGAGACCTTTTCCTTTTTGCTGTCGTCTCATCACCACTGTCGTCGTCGTCAAGAGACCTTTTCCTTCTGCTGTCGTCATCATCCACTGTCGTCGCCGTCGTCGTCAAGAGACCTTTTCTTTCTGCTGTCATCATCATCACCACTGTCGTCGTCGTCAAGAGACCTTTTCCTTCTGCTGTCGTCGTCATCACCACTGTCGTCGCCGTCGTCGTCGTCGTCAAGAGACCTTTTCCTTCTGCTGTCGTCATCATCGCCACTGTCGTCGCCGTCGTCGTCAAGAGACCTCTTCTTTCTGCTGTCATCATCATCACCACTGTCGTCGTCGTCAAGAGACCTTTTCCTTCTGCTGTCGTCGTCATCACCACTGTCGTCGCCGTCGTCGTCAAGAGACCTTTTCCTTCTGCTGTCATCATCATCACCACTGTCGTCGCCGTCGTCGTCAAGAGACCTTTTCTTTCTGCTGTCGTCATCATCGCCACTGTCATCGCCGTCGTCGTCAAGAGACCTTTTCCTTCTGCTGTCGTCGTCATCACCACTGTCGTCGCCGTCGTCGTCAAGAGACCTTTTCCTTCTGCTGTCATCATCATCACCACTGTCGTCGCCGTCGTCGTCAAGAGACCTTCTCTTTCTGCCGTCATCATCATCGCCACTGTCGTCGCCGTCGTCAAGAGACCTTTTCTTTCTGCCGTCGTCATCACCATCGTCGCCGTCGTTGTCGGGTTCCGGGGTGGTAGTGGCGTCATTGTCGTCGCCGCCTTCAACAGACCTTTTCCTTCTACCGTTCCCATCATCTCCATTATCATCGTCACCATCGTTGTCGTTGTCGGGGATGTCATCATTGTCGTTGTCTGGGGAGGCTGTGGTGGTGGGTTTTGCTTGAACCAGGACTTGGCAAACCACACCTGAAACATTGGACATCAGTTACTGCCCGTCTACTTGGAAATGCTCTTTGTATGTGTGTCTGTGTATCCGTGTGTGTGTGAGTGTGTGTGTGTGTGAGTGTGTGTGTGTGTGTGTGTGTGTGTGTGTGTGTGTGTGTGTGTGTGTGTGTGTGTGTGTGTGTGTGTGTGTGTGTGTGTGTGTGTGTGCGTGCGTGCGTGCGTGCGTTTGAGAGAGAGAGAGGAGAGAGAGAGAGAGAGAGAGAGAGAGAGAGAGAGAGAGAGAGAGAGAGAGAGAGAGAGAGAGATCACATCCATTTGCACTGTCTCTCGAATCACAAGTACAAGATTCAGAGGCTGTCGTGTCTGCACCAATAACAGACCTCTAGCCGTCTGGACAGCCGTCCTAATCTGATGTGAAGTACACTACATATCTGGGACCCGGACCTGTCAAAGGCTCTCCATTTTAAGCATGAAGTAAGTGCGAGTATAGCCTTGCATGCTTGGCCTGCCAGAGATATTGCCTAATGACTGCCTGCTCTGTTCATTCAACTTCATTTTTCCTAATCCTCCCCCAAGCGTAAATACATAGGCGACATAAGGCGAAGTCAAAATAGGACTGTTGGTTGTGGTTTGAGGACTTGTCAGTCACTGTATGGTACCACCTTCAGGGTTTACTGGATGTCATTTAGTGAAAGGAGTGTTATTTCACGCCGTTGTCTAAAAGGCCAGCTCTCATATAACACTATCAAATTACACAAAACGCCAGAACTTGAAAAAAAAAAATAAAAAATATATTATATATATATATAATGATATATATATATATATATATATATACGCACGCCTGTATCTCTGTCTCTCTGTTTCTGTCTCAGTGCATGGCGAAAAAAGAATGCTCTGGCGGTATCAGATCTAGGCCATGAACGGCTAAATGGCTTCATGAAGAGTGTAAAAGAAAAAAGAAAAAAAGAAAAAAAAAGAAATAAAACGACTGTGTACAGGAACCTGGTTACGCAGAACAAGAATCAGTATTGAAAAAGAAAAGCAGCATCATTAGCTGCAAACAAAGAATTTATCTGATTTCTGGAAAGAAGTTAGGGCCTGCTGTGGTGACAGGAAGCCAGAGTTAAGTGGACAAATTGAAAGACAAGGATGGTTTGATCACTTCCAACAACTGTTTTCCCAAGCAGATGGCGGAGTCAGCAGAGAGTGAGTGAACTGGATGATGAGGTCAGTGAGGTACTTGATTTGAATAGTGATGGATAGTGATGGATAGTGATGAATAGTGATGTCTTAAACCAGCCAATCTCTGAAGCCGAGGTTAGAGCTGCTGTAAGCAAGCTAAAAACAGGAAAGGCGTGTGGTCTTGACAACATTCTGGCAGGAATGTTAAAACTTGGTAGGAAGTAAAATAAATATGTTTTTAGCAACATATCTTAATAACTTGTTTAACAAAGATATTTATGCTCGGGATTGGGCCGAAGCCATCACTGCCCCAATCCACAGGAAAGGGATCGCAGATTTGCCGGACTATAGAGGCGTTTCTCTGCTGAGCATAATGAGCAAATGCTGCATTTCCAGTCTGAGCAAACGACTGTACGCGTGGCTGGAGGGAAGCAACAAAATATCTGAAGAGCAGACAGGTATTCGTGAAAACGATTTGACCGAAGACACTATTTTTGTTTTAAATGCTCTTGTTCAAAAGCGCCTTGAAAAGCGTGGAGCAAAGTGTATGTTGCTTTTGTGGATTTTCGCAAAGCATTCGACACAGCAAGACATAGCGAAGTTCTAGAGACATTACAAAAGGAAGGTACATCTGGCAAGTCTGCAGGGGCCATAAAGTCCATGTACAACTGTTTGCTATCCTATGCTAGATTGAAACATTAGTATACAGCCTTTTTCCAACGTCCCATGGGTGTAAGGCGAGGATGTGTCAAGGATCAACTGCTGTGTTAAGATAGGTATGAAGTAAACGAAGATAAAACAAAGATTACAGTTTTAGAAACGGTGGACATCTGGGCAAACATGAGAAGTGGTATCATGGTGGCAAATCTGTTAATGGGATCAACAGTTACACATAGTTGGGTTTTACTTTCACAACAGAGTTAAGTAGACTTACAAAGAAGGAATTACAGTTGTTATTGTTGTTGTTGTTGTTGTGTTGTGTTGTGTGTGTGTGTGTGTGTGTGTGTGTGTGTGTGTGTGTGTGTGTGTGTGTTGTTGTGTGTGTGTGTGCGTGCGTGCGTGCGTGCGTGCGTGCGTGCGTGCGTGCGTGTGTGTGTGTGTGTGTGTGTGTGTGTGTGTGTGTGTGTGTGTGTGCGACAAAGGGCAAGAAGGCCTTTTGACAAGACAAACATTTTTCAAAGATTTGTTTTAATGTTAAGATTCAGAGTATGCTGACGTATGCGTCTGGGATCTGGGAAACATTGAGACTTGGTAACATAGAACAAGTGTACATGATGGCATGTAAGAGGTTCGTAGGAGTTATTCTGAGAACACCGAAGAAGATAGTGTACGGTGAACTCGGCCGATACCCACTTTTTGTGAACTGTACATTACAGTGCTTGAAATATTGACTGCGTGTTCTAAAGATGGGCGACATCAGGACCCACATGCAAGCATATTAAATAACAATTTCAATGGGTGAAAGCGAGAAGAATTGTTCGGTAGCTGAGGTGGAGAATGTATTACGCAGAAACGGCCTTTACTGCGTTTGCTTACAACAAGGACTTGGAGACGAAAACAAACTTCTAAGTGAATTGAAAGATTCACATGAGAGCAGACAATTCTTCGAAGAATGGAATGCAACTATCCGAGATAAAGATATACTTTCCACACTGCAATGTTAAGTCTAT
>JABMCL010000477.1:125000-132500 GCA_018857735.1 Alviniconcha marisindica | reverse complement strand
AATATGTCAGTTGACATCTGAGGACATAAAGCATCACTTCATCAGAAGAAGAAGACGAAAGCAGAGAAGAGAAGAAGAAGAAGAAGAAGAAGAAGAAGAAGAAGGACACTGACAAGGTGGCCGATGAGGATAACCTAAAGATCAAACACCACCACCACCACCACCAACAACAACAACAACACAAAAAAGGAACAAGAAGCAGAAAGATGGAATGAAGGAAGGAAGGATAGAGGAAACAAAAGAAAGGGGAAAAAAGAGACAAAGAAAGAAAAGCAAGAAAGTGAGAAGAACAACAGAAAAGACTGGGGTAATGAAAGAAAAAAAGAAAGAAAGAAAGAAAGAAAGAAAGAAAGAAAGAAGAAAGGAAAAATTAAAATGACCGGGAAAAAGCAAAAGAAATAGTTGACAGCAACAGTTAACCATTCATGTATATATAGCAACTCATCTTCTTCTTTTCCGATTTACCGGGAAGGAAAAGGCCCTACGTTTCCTTTTTATTATCCGGAAAGAAGGAAAGAGTTGACAACAATTAGTAATTGCACAGATGAGAATTAACAGGGCTGTATAAAACTGATGGCAAATGGCAATCTATGGTCCAAATCTCAGCTGAAAACACACACGTGTGACAGAGCGATAGTTAAAGTGCGGAATGCAAGGCAACGAAGTGAGTGACAGAGGGCTAGTTAACGTGAGGAATGCAAGACAATAACGCATGACATTCGGGTTTCAACCAAAGTCACCCCGCGGGCAACTGTTGCTCGGAGGACACATCGGGGCTCCGCCATGCCGTGAAGTTTACTCCCTGCCTGGGGCATAAATACGAAACTAACGCTTTCCGTTTAACGGGTATACACATCTTGGGGCTCTGCCATGCCGTGAAGTTTGCTCCATGCCTGGGGCATAAATACGAAACTAACGCTTTCCGTTTAACGGGTATACACATCTTGGGGCTCTGCCATGCCGTGAAGTTTGCTCCATGCCTGGAGCATAATACGAAACTAACGCTTTCCTTTTAACAGGTTTTCACATCTTGGGGCTCTGCCATGCCGTGAAGTCTGCTCCATGCCTGGGGCATAAACACGAAACTAACGCTTTCCGTTTAACGGGTATAAGTAAGTAATTAAACATGGTGCTTAACGTCCACGGAACCCATAAGGCTTATAGTTAGGGACGGGGTGAAGGGGGGACGGGTGTACGGAGGTGGGGGGGGGAGGTAGATTATATACCTATCGCTACACTGTCACATCAGAATGATTCCTGCATTAAGATGGGCAGCGATGAGAGCCATTTTAATGTTTCATTAATTGTGAGGGACAAACTCACAAGACAGTGTCCACAGACCACAATTTTTGAAGAGAGAGGAGAGCCGAAGCGGAATCGAGCCGAGGTCCCTCTGCTTACCAGCCTAACGCCTTACCGCTAGGCCAAACCGGCTCACGCTAACGGGTATATACACACCTCGCGACTTTACCATGCTGTGAAAGCACTGCATGCCTCGGGCATAAGTACGAAACTAACGCTTTCCATTCAACGGGTAGACGTTTCTGACACAACGGGTAGACGTTTCTGACACAACGGGTAGACGTTTCTGACACATCCTGTGTGCTGGCGAATGCATAATTATACTGAACTAATGCTGCCTCATTAGGACTGTCTGCAGTCTAGCGAGTGTTTATTTGATACTCACACAAGCTGAAAAACGTGATTGTTGTTATGTGGGCCAGTGACTCTACGCGGGCTGCGAGTGTCTACACTGTAGCCTGCATCAGATGCGATGATATCTCTGCGAGTATAAGTGTGTACGAATGTGAAGGTGCGTGTGTGAGTGCGTGGGTCTGCAAGAGTGTGGGCTCATAAAAATGCATGAAGAGCAAGTTGTAGTAGAACTTGAACCGACAAGGCTGTTGTCACGCTGTGTGATGATGATGATGATGATGATGATGATGTACATTTATCATGCGCTCATCAACGCCCTGAGCGCTCACATCACACATATTAACCTAAATACAATATCCTATACACACGTAGAGGACAGTCCTACCAAAACTATTTACATAAGGCAGTATATAGAAACACACACACACACACACACACACACACACACACACACACACACACACACACACACGCACACACAACACACACACACACACACACACACACACGCACACACACACAATACACCACACACACAACACACACACAAACACACACACACACACAACACACACACAACAACACACACACACAAACCACACACACACACACACACACACACACACACACACACACACACACACACACACACACACACACACACACAGAAACAAACACACACACACACACACACACACACAAACACACACACACACACACACACACACACACACACACACAACACAACACACACACACACAAAACACACAGAGAACAAACACACACACACACACACACACACACACACACACACACACACACACACACACACACACACACACACACACAACACACACACAGAAACAAACACACACACACACACACACACACACACACACACACACACACACACACACACACACACACACACACACACACAACAAACACACACACACACACACACACAACACACACACACACACACACACACACACACACACACACACACACACACACACACACACACACACACACACACACACACACACACACACACACACACACACACACACAACACACACACCCACCCACACAACACAAAACCCCACACACACACACACCCCCCACACACACACACACACACAAAACCACACAAAAACAAAACCACACACACACCCCACACACAAAACCCCCCACCCCACACACACACCACACAAAACAACACAAAAACAACACAACACAAAACCAACACACACCGGGAATAAGAAAGCCAACTGAGACAGAGAGAGATGGAGAAAAGGGAAAAGAGGGAAACCCTAAACAGAGACAGAGGGGGGAGAAACAAAAACCAGAGACAGAGAGAGAAACAAAAACAGGGGACAGAGAGGATGGAGAAAAGGACAAAGAAACAAAAAAAACATAAACAGAGACAGAGAGGAGAAACTTTTTAACAGAAAAGACAGAGAGAAAACTAAAAGAGAAAAGAGAGAATGGGAAAGAAAGACAGAGAGAAAAAACAAAACAAGACAGAGAGAAAAACATAAACGAGACAGAGAGAAAAACCCATAAACAGAGACAGAAAAGGACGGAGACAATGCCCGGAGAAGAGAAAAACATAAAAGAGACAGAAAAGGATTAAACATGACAGAGACAGAGAGAGAAAAAAAACCAAGACAGAGGAGACGGAGACAATGACAGAGACAGGAGAGAAAAACAAAAACAGGGCCAGAGGAAAAACAAAAACCGGGGACAGAGAAAAGGCATAAAGAGGGGGGGAAAATTTGGAGACAATGAAAAGGGCAGAGAGAAAAACATAAACGGGAAGCAGAGAGGGAGGAGAAAATTGCCCAGAGACAAGAAAGAGAAACATAAAAAAGGGGCAGAGAGGGAGGGAGAAAAAGGCCCGGGCAAAAGGGGAAGCAAAAACAGAGACAGAGAGAGAGGGGGCAATGACAGGGGCAGAGAGAAAACAAACGGGGGCAGAGAGGAGAGGGGGCAATGACAGGGCAGAGAGAAAAACCAAAACAGGGCAGAGAGAGGAGGAGACAATGACAGGGACAGAGAGAAAACAAAAACAGGGCAGAGGGCGGGGGCAATGACAGGGCAGAGGGAACAAAAACAGGGCAGGGGAAGGGGAAATGAAAAGGGCAGAGAAGCAAAGGAAAAAGGGCAGAGAGAGACGGAGAAAAGACGGGGGCGAGAGAGAAAAAAAACGGGAGCAGAGAGGGCAGGGAATGAAAAAGGGCAGAGAAGCAAAAACAGAGACAGAGAGAGACGGGACAATGCAGGGCAGAGAAAAAACAAAAACGGGGGCAGAGGGGGGGGCAAGCACAAAGAAAAAAGCAAAAACAGGGCAAGAGAAGGGGGAAAAAGGAGACAGAGAAAAAACAAAAACAGAGAAAAGAGGAAGGGCAATGCCCGGAGCAGAGAGAGAGAGGAGAAAGACAAAGACACACAGAGGGCAAAAACGGGACAGAAAAGGGCAATGCCAGAACAGAGAGAGGGGACAATGACAAAGACACCAGAAAACAAAAACAGAGACGGAAGAGAAATGCCAGGGGAGAGATGGAAAAATGACAAAGACAAAAGAAAACAGAAACAGAGACAGTAGAGAAAATTCCGGGAGACGAGAGAGTTGGAGACAATGACAAAGACACACAGGGGAAAAAACGGGGAACAGATAGAGAAAGCCGAGCAGGGAGAGATGGAGACAATGAAAAAGAGGGGAAAGAAGAGGGCAGATAGAGACAATGCCAGGAGAGGGGGGGAGACAATGAAAAAGACACACAGAGGGCAGAAAAAGGGGCAGAAGGGCAATCCCAGAGACAGAGAGGGGTTGGGGCCCCAAGGGAGGAAGGGCAGGGCAATGACAGAGAGGGGGGGAGCAATCCCCCTGGGAAAAGAAAAAAAAGAGGAGCCCGGGGGGGCCGGGCCAAAGGCAGGGGAAGGGGGAAGGGAGGGAAAAGAAAAAGGAGAAAGGGAAGGGGGCTTGGAGAGAGAGAGAGAGGAGAAGGAAAGAGAAAAGAAAAAGTCAAAAGACACAGACACAGACAGACAGACAGACAAAACAGACAGACAGACAAAAAAGATAAACAAAAACAATGCCAGAAAAGGAAGAAACCCAATGACAAAAAAGAGAGAGGAGACAAAGGAAAGGAAAAGGGGAGAAAAGGGAGAAAGGAAAAGGGGGAAGAGAGGAGAGGAGACAAAGGACAAAGACAAAAAAGAGGAAGACAAGGACAAAGACAGAGAATAAAAAGACAAGGACAAAGACAAAAGGAAGAAAAAGGAGAAAAAAGGAAAAAGAAAAAAGGACAAAAAGATGGAGAAAGGAAAAAGACAAAAAAGGAGAGGGAGAAAGGACAAAGACAGAGGGGGAAGGGGGAGACAAGGACAAAGAAAAGGGGAGTGGAGACAAGGACAAAGACAAGGGGTGGAAAACAAGGAAAAAGACAGAGAGAGATGGAGATAAGGAAAAAGACACGCCCAAGAGATGGAGAAAAAGGAAAAAGACAGAGATGGAGATGGGCCCGGAAAAAAGACAAGAGATGGAGACAAGGAAAAAGACAGAGAGGGGAGAAAAGGACAAAGACAGAGAGAGAGGGGAGAAAAGGGAAAAAGACACAAAAGGGGAGAGGGAGACAAGGAAAAAAGGGACGAGAGGAATGGAGACAAGGACAAAGACAAAAGATGGAGAAAAAGGAAAAAGACAGAGAGTGGGACAAGGACAAAGACAGAGAAAATGGAGAAAAGGGACAAAAAAGAGAGATGGAGACAAGGACAAAGAAAAGAGAGTTTGGAGACAAGGACAAAGACAGGGGAAGATGGGGGAAAGGACAAAGAAAAGGGGGCAGAGAAACAAAAAAAGACCAGAGATTTGGAGATAACAAGGAAAAAGGGGACCGGGAGGGTTTGGCCCCCGGGGGACCAAAAAAAAAACAGAGAAAATGGAGAAAGGACAAAGACAGAGAGATTGGAGCCCGGAAAAAGCCAGAGAATGGAGACAAAAAAAAAGACAAAAAAGAGGAAAACAAGGACAAAGACAGAAAGGGGAGACAAGGAAAAAGACAGAGAGATGGAGACAAGGACAAAGACAGAAGAGATGGAGAAAAGGAAAAAGGGCAAGAGATGGAGAAAAGGAACAAAACAGGGGAAAATGGAAAAAGGGACAAAGAAAAGAGGGGATGGAGAAAAGGCCCAAAGACAGAGGGGAGGGAGCCCAAGGACAAAGACAAGAAAGGGAGCCCAAGGGAAAAAGCCCAGAGAATGGAACCAAAAAAAGGACAGAGAGATGGGGGACAAGGAAAAAAGACAGACAGATGGAGACGGGGAAAAAGGGGCACAGGAGGGGGGCAAAAAAAAGACAAATGGGGAAAGAAAAAATTGACAGGGGACGGGCAGAGATAGGGGAAAAAGAAAAAAGACAAAAAGATGGGGGAAAAGGGCCCAAAGGCAGAAGGGAGACAAGGACAAATACAGGGGAGATAGGGGCAAGAATAAAGACAGAGAGATAGGGGCAAGGACAAAGCAGATAGATGGAGAAAAGGAAAAATCAGAGAAAGGGAAATAAGAAAAAGAAGAGATGGAGACAGGAAAAAGTCCCCAAGAGGTGAACAAGGCCCAAAGACACACAGGAGGAACAAGGAAAAGGAAAACCAAGAAAAAACCACTGACAGAGATAAAAAGAGATAGAAAACGGTGACGGGGGCCAAGGGGAAAACGGGGAAAGACAAAACAATGACAGAGACAGAAACAATGACAGAGACAGAAACAATGACAGAGACAGAAACGATGACAGAGACAGAGAGGGACAGAATGATGACAGAGACAGGGAAAAACAAAGACAATGATAGAGACGGAGGCAGAAGGAACATTTAACATCCTAGAAACACACTGACTCCGCTGTAGCGATTCATCATGAGTCCTTTAGAGTTCCTTTTGAATGAAAACATTAACCTAGACTTGTATCTGTGTGGTAATAACCCCTTCAGGTACAAGAATATATCTTGGAAACTCATACTAACCCCCACCTTTTCTTTAACAGTATACATCTAAAATCTGAAAGCAAAACAAAATGAAAGCAAAAACAGAAGAAGAAGATAAGATAAGATAATACTTTATTACACAAGGATAACGATTTAAGCACAACTCGGCTTTTTTACAAATCTGTCCCTGATGACAAACACAGCAACACTCAATACGTCAAACAATACAAAGAAGAAGAAGAATTCTTTTTGTCTTTTCACTTGAGTCATGACCTTACCGTTATCAAGATAACAAAATACGCAGTAACTTTGCACAGCGCGGTTTGAATATCCACTGAAGCGGTTACTGCGCTTTTCAGCTGTTACTGCCACACGGCTGTAACAGGGCGGTGGAGGCTGGGTGAAGATGGACAGGAAGGTCACCCCGTAGGGGTGGGGCTGTTTGAGTGATGAAGGGCAAAGGCAGGCAGGGTTAGGGTGCGGCGGTGGGGTCTGCAGGGCAGTGTGATGAACTGGCGGGCTGCTTAGTGTTGTGTGGAAACAACCCGGAGTACAAGGGATTATCAGCCACGTGTAACACTGTTACTAACAGCCGTGTTGGTGGAGAGAGTGATGCGTGCTTCAGAAAGGCCGCCGTGCATCTCATGTCTGTTATGTTTATTCTACCTAATTATCTAAATATACGTCTGTCTTCGTCTGTCTGACACTCTGTCTGTGTCTGTCTCTTCTTCTTCTTCTTCTTCTTCTTTCATTTAAGGGCCCACAATCAACATGTCGATTATTCTGGCGCCTATAACTCTGTCTCTGTCTCTGTTTGTTTCGGTGTCTGTTTGTCTGTCTCTGTCTCTGTCTACCTCTG
>JABMCL010000477.1:117500-120000 GCA_018857735.1 Alviniconcha marisindica | reverse complement strand
CAAATCACAACAAGCCAAATCATAGCGAGCCAAATCATAGCAAGCCCAATCACAGCAAGCCAAATCATAGCGAGCCAAATCATAGCAAGCCAAATCACAACAAGCCCAATGATGGCAAGCCAAATCACAACACCCCAAATAACAACAAGCCAAATCGCAACAAGCCAAATGATAGCAAGCCAAATTACAACAAGCCCAGTGATGGCGAGCCAAATCGCAACAAGCCAAGTTGCAACAAGCGAAAGTATGACTTTTGTCGCGACAAAATTATGTTTGTCGCCACAAAATATTTTTGTCGCCACAAAACTTTTGTCACCACAAATATTTGTCACGACAAACATAATTTTGTCGCGTATTTATCGTAACACGTATTTGTCGCGACAAGACACGTCTTTTGTTGCGACAAAATCATGTATCATTTTTGTCGCGACAAAAAATTTGTGTGTGAGTTGCAGCGACGCTTTTGTGACTGTTATACCCTGATCCACATAAAAAGGCGACCTGAATTTTCAACAAGGCAAATAGTCAAGTATTTTTACTCACTGCTAAGAACGTTCGGATGTCTTAAGCCGCAACATCTGCAGCAGTTAGAACCCTTTCGTTTATCTCGCTGTCGCACAGCGACAATCGATCAGAGCTGACTACAAAGTTCTACAACTCCTCCAAAGCGGACGTGGGGAGGGAGGGGGGGGGGGGGGGGACGTGCTGACACTGACTTCGTGCGTACTGAGATCTGACCGGACTGAATCAGTTTGGATGCCCACAGACTTAGTCAAATTTCCGGTTCATTCAGTCCGCTTACTGAGAAAGAAGCTCCGGCAACATTATTACCTTTGATTATTTTGTTTTCAATCAGAAAATGTTGGAGAGTGTTGTAAAGCGCAGTGAGTTTGTGTACATCAGAGAATAACACTATACAAAAGTTATCTATTATTATTTATTATTATTACTCATACTTAGTCATACAAAGCAAAGTGAAACTGACACACACTGAAACACAAACATCCTCGCACTCAGAGCGCACGCGCGTAAAACACAACACACAGACACACACACACACGAACACACACACCACACACACACACACACACACACACTCACACAGACAGCAGACACAGACACACACACACACACACACACACACACACACACACACACACACACACACACGACACACGCACACACACACACACACACACACACACACACACACACACACACTGGTGGATGAGACAGCAAAACAAGCATACACCCCCCACCCCTACCAACCGGCACACCGCTCACCCAGTGCATGCACGGTGGTCGTTATTTAAAAAAAAAAAAATCTCTGGAGCTTTCGTAGGGTGGGGGTCTGACTCATCCAAGTGGCGATCCACGTCGTGTGTGTGTGTGTTGTGTGTGTGTGTGTGTGTGTGTGTGTGTGTGTGTGTGTGTATAGTGTGTGTGTGTGTGTGTGTAGTGTGTGTGTGTGTCTGTGTGTGTGTGTGTGTGTGTGTGTGTGTGTGTGTGTCTGTGTGTGTCTGTGTGTGTCTGTGTGTTTGCGCGCGCGCGCGCGCGTGCGCTGTGAGTGCGAGAATGTTTGTGTTTCAGTGTGTGTCAGTTTCGCTTTGCTTTGTATGACTAAGTATGAGTAATAATAATAAATAATAATAGATAACTTTTGTATAGTGTTATTCTCTGATGTACACAAACTCACTGCGCTTTACAACACTCTCCAACATTTTCTGATTGAAAACAAAATAATCAAAGGTAATAATGTTCATGAAAGTAATATATATATATCTACAAGAACTAACAATGCATATATTAAAAACATATATATATATATAAAGTACATGTGCCGTATGAGAAGCGGCAGTAATACAAAGGAAACAAATCATTATGTTACTACCTACCCTTAATTCCATCCATCCCAGTCCCCCCCCCCCCCCACACCACACACACACACACATGGATATGAAACAGCAGCTGGCATGTACAAATCAATCAGAGTAATAACGCATTGTTATGCTATCGAGTTTGTGTGAATATTTATATGCACCCTATGCTTTTGTTTAATTAAATGACAAAGCATTTTGAGTCGCCGAACGGCACTATAAATTTCATGTGTGTGGCCGCGTGCACGAGAACCTGTGAACAAAATAATAATAATAATCATAAATAATTCTTATCAAGCGCTATTCTTTAACCAGATCTAAACTCACTGCGCTGTACAAACATCTTATCACAAAAAAACACATTAACATACAATTCAGCAAACAAAACCTTAATTATTGTAGCTTTAATTACTATTATCGCCTATCGAACAACACACACACACACACACACACACACACACACACACACACACACACACACACACACACACACACACACACACACACACACACACACACACACACACACACACACACACACACACACCCCCACACATACACACACACACACATAATGACATGTGCACACCAGTCTCCGCTCGTCCACTCATACGACAATTAAC
>JABMCL010000477.1:107500-112500 GCA_018857735.1 Alviniconcha marisindica | reverse complement strand
CAGGGAAAACCACTTCCGGTGACATGTTGGGGCACGAAGCTGCAACATAAACACCACATTTTATTGGAGACTTTACGGTCAACATAAAGATTGAATGACAACACTAAAGTCTGATTCTCTTTCCGGTAGAAAATTAGCGCGCACACGTACACACGCACTCTCTCTCCGTCTGTCTCTGTCTGTCTCTGTCTCTCCCTGTCTCTGTCTCTTCTGTCTCTGTCTTTGTCTCTATCTCTGTCTCTGTCTCTGTCTCTCTCAGTCTCTCTGTCTCTGTCTCTGTCTGTCTGTGTCTGTGTCTGTCTGTGTCTGTTCTCGTCTGTCTGTCTCTATCTCTGTCTGTCTGTCTGTCTGTCTGTCTGTCTGTCTGCCCCTCTCTCTCTCTCTCTCTCTCTCTCTCTCTCTCTCTCTCTCTCTCTCTCTCTCTCTCTCTCTCTCTCTCTCTCTCTCTCTCACATACACACACTCATTCTCCTTCACTCAATAACTCACTGACTCGCTCAGCCACGGACTGACCCACTCACTCACTCACCAACTCTCACCCACCCACTCACTGAATCACCCACTTACTCAGTGATTCACCCCCTCATTCACTCACTGACTCACCCGATCACAGACTCACACATTCACTCACTGACTCATCCACTCATTGACACCCACTCACTGACTAACCCACTCCTTAACTGACTCGCCCACTCAGTCATTCACTCACTGACTCACCCACCCACTCATTGACACCCATCCAGTCATTGACACCCACCCACTGACTGATCCACCCACTGACTGATCCACCCACTGACTGACTCACATCATGTCGCTGACGCCCACCCCTGACAGCGCTGTTTCCACGTACAGTTCATCCCACGACCGCAGGGCGTCGTGCACACCCAACCACAGGGATTCGAACCGCGGACTGTCCGAGGAGAGGGGCAGCGAGTAGAGCAGCACGCCGCCGGGGTTGTCGAGGCCCACAAAGACCAGGGTCAGCGAGCCCATTTTGCCCCACGTCATGCTGACCGGCGCCGGACCCTGCACCGGTATCGCGTCATTCACATTGCGTCACTCACACTGTGCCATTCACACTGCGTCATTCACACTGCAGCATTCACACTGCGTCATTCACATCGTCTCATTCACACTGTATCATTCACATTGTGCAATTTACATCGCGTCATTCGCACTGTCATTCACATTGTATCATTCACACTGCTTCATTCACAGCATCATTGACGTTGCATCACTCACATTCTGTCATTCACACTGCATCATTCACATGGCGTCATTGACATTGTGTCATTCACATTACATCATTCACATTGTGTCATTCGCAATGTGTCATTCACATTACGTCATTTACAATGTGTCATTCACAGCATCATTCATATTGCGTCACTCACATTCCGTCAGTCATGCTGCATCGTTCACATGGCGTCTTTCACATTGTGTCATTCACAGCATAATTCAAATTGCATCATTCACATTCCATTATTCCTACTGCATCATTCCCGTGGCATTATTCACGCCCCTCACCTTGCCCACAGAGGTCAGGTCGGGGTCATAACGGACAACGATGTGCCCCTCACCTTGCCCACAGAGGTCAGGTCACGGTCATAACGGACAATCGCATTGTGCCCCTCACCTTACCCACAGAGGTCAGGTCGGGGTCATAACGGACGATTGTTGCCCCTCACCTTACCCACAGAGGTCAGGTCGGGGTCATAACGGACAACGATGTGCCCCTCACCTTGCCCACAGAGGTCAGGTCACGGTCATAGCGAACCACGTTATGCCCCTCCTTCACCGGGCAGTTAAACACATCCTGCGCCTGCTCGGCCATGCGCAGCTCCACGTCACTTCCGCTGTCGTAAACGAGGTCAAGGTCTGGCAGTGTCCGGATGGAGAAGCTGCGCGCGCCGAAGGCGAGGAACTTGGTCATCTTGCTGATGGTCAGGTCGTCGTGGCCGTTCATGGTGGTGAAGTGGAGGGAGCCTTCAACATCAACAGAACATTGGGAGAATGAGCCTTCAGCATCAACGTAACACCAGGAGAATGAGCCTTCAACATCAACAGAACACCAGGAGAGTGAGCCTTCAACATCATCAGAACACCAGGAGAATGAGCCTTCAACATCAACGAACACCAGGAATGAGCCTTCACATCAACGAACACCAGGAGAATGAGCCTTCACATCAACGAACACCAGGAGAGTGAGCCTTCAGCATCAACGTAACACCAGGAGAATGAGCCTTCAGCATCAACGTAACACCAGGAGAATGAGCCTTCAGCATCAACGTAACACCAGGAGAATGAGCCTTCAGCATCAACGTAACACCAGGAGAATGAGCCTTCAGCATCAACGTAACACCAGGAGAATGAGCCTTCAGCATCAAGGGGTTAACACCAGAAGGAGAGTGAGCCTTCAGCATCAACGTAACACCAGGAGAGTGAGCCTTCAGCATCAACGTAACACCAGGAGAATGAGCCTTCAGAAAATCAACAAAGTAACACCAGGAGAGTGAGCCTTCAACATCAACAGAACACCAGGAGAATGAGCCTTCACATCACAGACACAGGGTGGCCTTCACATCAACAGAACACCAGGAGAGTGAGCCTTCAATCATCAACACGGAATGGCCTTCACATCAGAACACGGAGGTGAGCCTTCAACATCAACAGAACACCAGGAGAGTGAGCCTTAAAGCATCAACAGAACACCAGGAGAATGAGCCTTCAGCATCAACAGAACACCAGGAGAGTGAGCCTTCAACATCAACAGAACACCAGGAGAATGAGCCCTCAACATCAACAGAACACCAGGAGAATGAGCCTTCAACATCAACAGAACACCAGGAGTGTGAGCCTTCAGCATCAACAGAACACCAGGAGAGTGAGCCTTCAGCATCAACGTAACACCAGGAGAATGAGCCTTCAACATCAACGTAACACCAGGAGAGTGAGCCTTCAACATCAGCAGAACACCAGGAGAATGAGCCTTCAGCATCAGCAGAACACTAGGAGAATGAGCCTTCAGCATCAACAGAACACCAGGAGTGTGAGCCTTTAGCATCAACAGAACACCTGGAGAATGAGCCTTCAGCATCAACGTAACAGCAGAAGAAAAAACAGAACACCAGAAGAGTGAGCCTTCAACATGAGAACACCAAGCTGTCCTCTTGCTTACATTTTTAAAGAGTTCACTCCAGGGGGGTACACGGCATCGGGTCGTATGCGTAGACGGGTGGTTATACGGATCTGCAGAAGCAAAAGACGGGGGCAAAAGCAAAGGACGCGGCATTAGTAGTAGACGGGGCATTAGTAGTAGACGAGGCATTAGTAGTAGATAGGGCAAAAACAGAAGACGGAGCAAAGCAGACGGATTGCTATGCGGGTCTGCAAAAGCAGAAGACGGGGCGAAAGCAGAAGACGGGGCAAAAAGCAGAAGACGGGGCAAAAAGCAGAAGACGGGGCAAAAAGCAGAAGACGGGGAGAAAGCTGACCCGTGACAGAGTCGATCAAGTGACATACACAGAATGTTGAGCGTTCAAAAGTCTCGTCAGCTGTTGAATTATTTTAATCGCAATGAATTGTGCCAACCACTCAGCCTGGTATAACCGTCATGGTTGAATGGGCGTTAAAATCAAGCATTAATCTTCTCAGCACCCACCGTTTTAACTCATACACTGGACTTACGAAATGGTTAGCGAACCAGATCCAAGTGGGTCCTTTTTTATATTTTTGTTTGTTTGTTTGTTTGTTTGTTTGTTTGTTTGTTTGTTTGTTACAGATTTCTTTGTCACACTTTTCTTTGTTACACATTTCTTTTTCACATATTTCTTCCTCACACCTTACTTTGTCGCCTTTCTTTGTTACGCATTTCTTTGTCGTGCATTTCTTTGTCGCACACTTCTTAGTCACACATTTCTTTGTTACACGTTTCTTTGTCTCACATTTCATTGTCACAAAATTCTTGTCATGCATTTCTTTGTTACAGATTTCTTTTTGTCAGGCAATTCTTTGTCACACGTTTCTTTGTCACATGTTTCTTTGTCACAAGTTTCTTTGTCATACATTTATTTGTCACACGTTTCTTTGTCACACATTTCTTTGTCACACAGTTCTTTGTTACGCGTTTCTTTGTCACACATTTCTTTGTCACACGTTTCTTTGTCACGCGTTTCTTTGTCACATGTTTCTTTGTCACACATGTCTTTGCAGGTTTACGTCTACAAGACAGGAGCACGGCGGTGCCTGGCCCAGGAATCCTTTCCATGGCAATGTCATGAGCACGGTTTCGTGGAGAGGTTCTTTGTTGGGGGGGGGGGGGGGGTTTTCATGAGGACAAACACACACACACACACACACCACACACACACACACACACACACACACACACAACACACACACACACACACACACACACACACCACACACACACACACACACACACACACACACACCACACACACACACACACACACACACACACACACACCACACACACACACACACACACACACACACACACACACACACACACAACACACACACCACACACACACACACCACACACATACACACACACACACCACCACACACACACACACACACACACACACACACACACACACACACACACACACACACACAGCACGCACCACGCACCACCACACACATACACACACACTCACGCACGCACGCACACACACACCACACACACCACCACACACCACACACACACACCACACACACACACACACACACCACACACACACACACACGCACACACACACACACACACACACACGCTCACACACACACACCACACACACACACACACACACACACACGCACCACGCACGCACGCACGCACGCCCAGTCTCTGACCCACCCACCCTCACCCACACACATACAGCCTCCAAAGGCCGTGGTAGCGGTGAACGGGAGACAACTCACCCAGCTGTGTCTCATTGCGGAGGGCGTTGACGAGGTCCGCTTCCACCGAA
>JABMCL010000477.1:100000-102500 GCA_018857735.1 Alviniconcha marisindica | reverse complement strand
CACCACACACACACACACACACACACACACACACACACACACACACACACACACACACACACACACACCACAACACACACACACACCACACACACAAACACAACACAACACACACACACACACACACACACACACACACACACACACACACACACACACACACACACACACACACACCACACACACACACACACACACACACACACAACACACACACACACACACACACAACACACCACACACACACAACACACACACACACACACACACACACACACACACACACACACACACACACACACACACACACACACACACACACACACACACACACACACACACACACACACACACACACACACACACACACACACACACACACACACACACACACACACACACAACACACACACACACACACACACACACACACACACACACACACACACACACACACACACACACACACACACACACACACACACACACACACACACACACACACACACACACTCACACCACATGCTTAACAACGGACGGTAGTAATGTAAGTCTTACCTGCTATCAAGCTCGCGAAAATCAAGAACGACAACTGGGTCAACTGGGTCAACCTCAGTGGTGTCCCTTGCCAAGATGGCGGTCAGCGAGATGAGGAGTACGGCGGGCTGGTGATCCACAAACTCCTTGCCGTCAAATGACGCCTTGCCGTTGACCGCAACTACTGCTGTCTGGCAGTCTGACGTCACTGATAGCGACACTGGTTCCGACACGTCTAAAAGGTTGGGGGGGGGGGGGGGAACAATATCAAAAACAAAACAACGTAGAAAGTTATATATCACCACGATCAGAAAAAGACGAGGAAGAAAAAGAAGCAGCAAAACTAGACGCAAAGCTACAGCAAACAGTCTCACCATAGACAATCACAAGTAGAAAGACAGGGAAGTTGTGTAAACAGTAGGTCTCACCATAGACAATCGCAAGTAGAAAGACAGGGAAGTTGTGTAAACAGTAGGTCTCACCATAGACAATCACAAGGAGAAAGACAGGGAAGTTGTGTAAACAGTAGGTCTCACCATAGACAATCACAAGGAGAAAGACAGGGAAGTTGTGTAAACAGTAGGTCTCACCATAGACAATCACAAGGAGAAAGACAGGGAAGTTGTGTAAACAGTAGGTCTCACCAAAGACAATCTCATGTAGAATGACGAGACGGTTGTGTAAACACCAGATCTCACCATAGACAATCTCAAGCGAATAACAAACCGATTGTGTAAACAGCAGATCTCACCATAGACAATCTCAAGCGAATAACAAAACGATTGCATAAACAGCAGATCTCACTATAGACTATCTCAAGCGAATGACAAAACGATTTTGAAAACAGCAGATCTCAGCACCGACAATCTCAAGCACAGTGACAAGACGATTGTGTAAACAGCAGATCTCAGCATTGGCAATGTAAAACACAGTGACAAGACGATTGTGTAAACAGCAAATCTCAGCATTGACAATGTAAAACACAGCGACAAAACGACTGCGTAAACAGCAGATCTCAGCATTGACAATCTCAAGCGAATGACAAAACGATTGTGTAAACAGCAGATCTCAGCATAGACAATGTCAAGCGAATGACAAAACGATTGTGTAAACAGCAGGTCTCAGCATTGACAATGTCAAGCGAATGACAAAACGATTGTGTAAACAGCAGGTCTCAGCATTGACAATGTAAAGCACAGTGACAAGACGATTGTGTAAACAGCAGGTCTCAGCATTGACAATGTAAAGCACAGTGACAAAACGATTGTGCAAACAGCAGGTCTCACCATAGAGAGTCTGCAGCAGAATGACAGGGAAGTTGTGTGCTGGGTGATAACCCTTAGCAACCAGCAGTCCACTCCCGTTGAATCGGGTGAAGGTAGCTATGACATGATCGCCGCAGGTTTTGACGTCATAGAATTCCACGTCAGGCAGCGCGGTATGTCCGATGATTCGTAGTTTTTGGGGGTTGCTGACGTTGATGTAGTGTATCTGAGGGCCCCCTGTTGTGTGTACACGATGAAATAGCTTTGTTGTATTTACAACACGCGCATCTTTCTCATTCCCATTCTCTGTCCTCTGTCTGTCTGTCTGTGTGTCTGCCTCTCCCGTGTCTGTCTGTGTGTCTGCCTCTCCCGTGTCTGTCTGTCTGTCTGTCTGTCTGTCTGTCTGTCTGTCTGTCTGTCTGTCTCTCTCTCTCTCTCTCTCTCTCTCTCTCTCTCTCTCTCTCTCCTCTCCTCTCTCTCTCTCTCTTCTCTCTCTCTCTCTCTCTCTCCCCTCTCTCTCCACACACACACACACACACACACACACACACACATACACTCGCACACATACTCGCACACACACACACACGCACGCACACACACACACACACACACACACACACACACACACACACACACACACACACACACACCACACACACACACACCACACACACACACGCACCAGCAACATAGAG
>JABMCL010000477.1:85000-90000 GCA_018857735.1 Alviniconcha marisindica | reverse complement strand
AGCTAACCATGAGCTATCGTTCCAGGCAACAACAACAACAGCAACAACAACAACAACAACAACAAACAACCAAACAAAACAAGACCTTCCTTTGCACAGATATTGATAGTACAACCAAACCAAAGCTTCACATGAAGAGATTTCCACATGTTCTACGACTTTAGGACAACCTACTTCTTCACTTTGATTTCCTGTTTAATCGTCAATCAATATCCATGGCTGGACGTTCACAAATCCACTATCATCAGTTAAAACCAAAACAAAAAACTGTGTTCATCTGACAAAGCCGGGCTGGGTCAGTCAACGCCAATTAATAAAACTCGGTGGCTGTGGTTGTCAAGGTGGTATGAAATCTTGATTGGAGTGGTACATAGTGTCGCCACAGCTGACGCGAAGGTAGACACGTGTTTGCCGTGCTGTGGATCTAAATACACCTCGACAATGCCTTAGTCTTCGTCCGAACCCTCCTTTGTGTGACACGCAAACACCTCAGTGTACTGGAAGTGCATCACCGAGTATTATTCGTTTCGTCTGTTTCTATCTGAGCCACATGTAGCCCCTGCAGCCCTGTGCCTTTGGGACTGAAGCTGTATCCTACGCTGTTCGTTATCGTGTTTTAGAGATGCCTGGCGGAAGTTACCCCGGGAGCTGAGAGACACTGTTCGTTGAAACAGATAGGACGGATCAGAGGAATCCGTCCCCAACGTTACTGATGTCGTGATCATACCCGGCGAGGCAGCTGCGGGGCATTGTGGCCGTTCGGTCACGTCTGGGCCGTGTGGGGACAGGGTTTGATACTTCATCACGACACAACAAAAGTAGACAGCCGTCATCATGCTCGGCTATTTTGAGGAGACGCAAAGGTGAGTGTGGCAATGCAGTTGTTCTGTGTGTGTGTGTGTGTGTGTGTGTGTGTGTGTGTGTGTGTGTGTGTGTGTGTGTGTGTGCGTGCGTGTACGTGTGTGTGCATGCGTGCGTGTGAGTGTGGGTGTTTTGGGGGTGCGTTCGAGCGCGTGTTCACGTGTGTGTGTGTGTGTGTGTGTGTGTGTGTGTGTGTGTGTGTGTGTGTGTGTGTGTGTGAGTGTGTGCGTGCGTGCGTGCGTGCGTGCGTGCGCGCGTGTGCGTGTGTATGTGTGTTGGGGGGTGGGTGGGGGGATGCATGCTCGCGCAAGTTTGTTTTTACTATATTTTGACTTTGCTTTGTAATGGGTTATGTGCTCCAGTTCTGTAGAAACAACACAAAAAGGAGAACGTTATTATTATTTCCTTAGAAGTTGAACTCATGGTCAGACCCGATCAGTGTGGCACAGATGGTCTGCACTTGCCGTCGGCCAGACTAGCACGGCTGAAGAGAACGAGCAGGCTGGACTCGCTGAGAAAAGAATTTGTCACTGAGGAAAACAAAGAACAACTATTCAGAAACCTATTTAGAAACCTATTTAGAACAACTGTTTAGAAACCAGCTGAACCGTGACAAGGTACAAGGAACACTGGGCAAGCAGCCGAAGCGAAATCCGAGAATAATGTGACGGTGCTGTCAGTGGTTTTGTTGAACGTTTAGCCGCTGAGTCAGTGCATGGTTAGGAAATGTTACAGGAACAGAACTAGTGAAGGTGCTGCGTGTTTGACACTAGATGCGGGAAAGGGGAAGAGCAACAGACGGACAAGATCCAAACACGTCCAAGGTTCAAAAGAACGCTATTTATTAGGACAAAAACACAACATGCCAATCGGGGTAATCTCCTTTATCAAGCTACAAAACGACACTTACTGAAACGGCGATAAACGATGATAAATGACATCGAGAGCTAATCCACTTATCTTTTCTTTTTCTTTTTTTGTGGTTGAGCTATGTTCAGTTCTCCTAAAATCTCTCTCTCTCTCTCTCTGTCTCTGTGTCTCTCTGTCTCTGTCTCTGTTTCTGTCTCTGTCTCTGTCTCTGTCTCTCTCTCTGTCTCTCTCTCTCTCTCTCTCTGTCTCTCTGTCTCTCTCTCTCTCTCTCTCTCTCTCTCTCTCTCTCTCTCTCTCTCTCTCTCTCTCTCTCTCTCTCTCTCTCTATCTCTCTCTGTATGTGTGCGTGCGTGCGTGCGTGTGTGCGTGCGTGTGTGTGTGTGTATGTGTGTGTGTGTGTGTGTGTGTGTGTGTGTGTGTGTGTGTGTGTGTGTGTGTGTGTGTGTATTCTAAAAAACTATTTAAAAAAGGAACTTCTAAAAATATAAATAATAATATAAAGGAAAGAAAAACTGAGCAAAATCAGTTTCGAAAAACAAGAGAACCAGACGACAGAAAAAACTGTGTAGATTCGAACAACTACAGACGTCTGACTGGTGGAGAGAGAGAGAGAGAGAGAGAGAGAGAGAGAGAGAGAGAGAGAGAGAGGAACTTTGTTTTACAAGGATTGTAGTTTAGGTTCAGTCAAAAACCTGTCTAACAACTAGTCCTTGCTAAGCTTCTGATGGGTGTGAATGAGTGAGTGAAACTTTATACGTGAGAATTTCCACACAAAACATAACGTTTTCCTAGCGCCAGATGCACCTGACACATGCATACATCACTCAGTTATAGATTATGAGTATACCACCAGCAAATAAGGCAGCAGAACATCTCATCAATTCATATGACTAGTATTGGAAAAGAACAGAAAAGCAGTCAATGCTTATTTTATAAAGAACAGTATGGGAGAGGGGACACAAAGTTACTCTCACAGGCAGTCGGAAGGACTGGGCGGAGTTTTATGGGTGTGTAAAGTAGGTCTCAAATGGCCAGTCATTGCTATGCTTGCATACCCAAGTGTTTTTAGCCGCCTGACTACAGGCCTCGATTTTACTACAAGCGTATTTAAACTACCATGTGCGTCTTCGACGTTTTTAACTGTAAATACTGTGTGTGCCGATTGTACATATTACATGTTGGTGCAACCCGCCGACATAACCTTACAAGGTTTTTCATATGCAGCCCAGTTTTTAACTGTAAATAGTGGACGACGATCTTTTTAACCGGACCGTTAGCGTGCTGCCCAGTTCTACGAGTGAATGCCCCAGTACAGCCAAGACGACCCAGCACCCTGACCCCAGTATTGATCCGCAGGTGGACACATCTCATCTCTCCCCTCACCCCTCATTCCCCCTTTGTTCCAGCGACCTCATATCCCGATCCAAATATTGATCCGCAAGTGGACCAAGCTTTCTTCGCTCCCCCCCCCCCCCCCCCAGATGATCTAACTATGATATATCCAAGTCAAGCTTACTTTATAGATTGTCCCTAATATGCTTTTAGCATCTGAGGACATTAAGCAAAAACTCAACAACAACCAGTCATTGCAATGGCAATCATTCGAAAACCCCACTCTCTCTCTCTCTCTCTCTCTCTCTCTCTCTCTCTCTCTCTCTCTCTCTCTCTCTCTCTCTCTCTCTCTCTCCCCCCCTAGCAGTATTATGTCACAATCCATCCTGTGTAACTGCTTCGAGGTGTGCATGAAGTTTTCGCTTGAAGGAGCTGCGGAGTGACTGACAAGATCTGAGAGAGAGATTGACTGACTGATTAGAGAGAGAGAGAGAGAGAGAGAGAGAGAGAGAGAGAGAGAGAGAGAGAGAAGAGAGAGAGAGAGAGCCGGCAGTGAAGCACCCACTGTCAACAGTTCAGCCTCATCACCACCAGAACGCAGTACCGAGGCGGTTCCTTTTTACTCCGTACCATCAGGGACTGGAACTCACTCTCCATTGATGCAGTAGGGGCGACGACTTTTGACACTTTTGTGTCACGTGCCTCCCACTGACCAGTCAACTAGTTTTTTGTTGTTGTTTTGTTGTTGTTGTTGTTTTGAGAGAGAGAGAGAGAGAGAGAGAGAGAGAGAGAGAGAGAGAGAGAGAGAGAGAGAGAGGAGAGAGAGAGAATGAACTTGAGACAGTGTAACAATTCAATTTTAAGGACTTGTGACCAGAGCTGAAATGTGGACTTTGCGAACATCACCTAAAGTGCCAGAATAATCATCAACATGATTGTGGGCATCCAAGGAAAGAAGAAGAAGTATACACTCAGTTTCCACTCAGTTCAAGCCTGTGCCACACTTTGACTGCAGCTGTTGCCGTGTCAGTAAAGCTTTTAGTTTTGGCCTGCACTGGCAAGCAGTAAAATGGCTCACATCATTGCCCATCCATGTCACATCAGTGCCCATCCATGTCACACCATTATGATACAAATCAGTCTGGTGCGGACTGCTAGCCGTGAGTATTGTTTTCCTACCCCCCACCCCCACCCCGATACCCCCCCACCCCGGCGCACACTCACCCCCCCCCCCCCCCCTCCCGCCCCCTTCACCCCGCCAGTGCCCCATCTCCGAGCCGACAACTCGATCACAGTGTGACTGAGGCGCGGCCTGGCCGAGTGCGAATCAGTGGAGAACTGACACAACAGGCCTGACAACGCAGACAGTAGACACCAAGCTCCAAGCACTGGTTTACGACATCCTGCTGCCGGAGGACGGTGCCGGAAAGCGACGCTCGGAGTGTGAGTTCTGAGACACATCAATCTCCTTCTCAGTGCAGACCGCTCGGAGTGTGAGTTCTGAGACACACCAGTCTCCTTCTCAGTGCAGACCGCTCCGGTGGGCGCCAAACTCCAAGCACTGGTTTACGACATCCTTCCTTCAACCACTGCCGTATTTAGTTACGCCATAGGGTCCAGAAAACTGTCAGCTAACTGAGCAGTTTTTCGTTGGTGCTCAAACAGTAGTAAGTTTGTTACAAACAATTCGTAAAAAACTGACAAGGCGTGTCATTTATAGCCGCCAACAAAGTTTACACCAGCGCAAATAAAACCACAATCGTTTGAATCGAGACGGAACTCTTTTTTTTTTTTACCCGGGGTGGATGCGTCTCATGTTTACGTGCGTGCTTTGGCGCTAGGTTGCTTCTACAGCCATATTAGTACCGGAACCTTTCGGAGGGCGCTGACCGCGTCACGGGAGACAAAGACTGCCCCTTCAATGGCGTAACGAAATC
>JABMCL010000477.1:25000-80000 GCA_018857735.1 Alviniconcha marisindica | reverse complement strand
TGCATTTGGTGACTGACTGTCCACAACATTGCTCATTGCTAGCTCCGTGCTGTAAGGAGGATTTGCATACATAAGGAACAGTCCGCTGACAAGTGCTAGCCATTTTTGCAAGCCAGAATGTTTTTCAAAGTTAGTAAATGCAAAAAAAATCTAACAAAGATGAGAGATTTTAGCGCCAGCTGAAAGCCGGTAACGTTCTTGTCATGTGACAAACTTTCAGACCACATGTGGTTTCATTCACAAAAAAGTCAAGAAGTTACATTGACCCAAGTCACTGGTGGGTTGATTGGCTGACTGATTGAAGGATTGACTGACCGATTGATGGATTGACTGACTGAAGGATTGACTGATTGATGGGTTGACTGACTGATGACAGGGCAGTCCAGCGGCAGTTTCCAGGCAGACAAGGTGGACACCATGGGGGAGGCAGTGGAGGGGCTGACCTTCACGAAGCGACAGTTCTTCCTCAACAAGAAGCCATTCCGCATCCTGAGCGGGGCCATGCACTACTTCCGGGTCCCTGAGGAATACTGGAGCGACCGCATGGCGAAGATGAAAGCCTGTGGCCTCAACACGCTGGAAACGTCAGTGCAGCTTTTTATCCGCTTGTGTTAAGTACTGCTAGTTGTCCTTGTCAGGGCACCCCCAGTAAAAGGGAAAAAATGACACAGAATCTGCTAAGTACTCATGTACAGTAGCAGTAGGAAAGGGATGGGTTGAAGAAAGTAAAATCAGAAGAAAATAAATAAATAAAGAATGAAGTAAATAACTTGATATTTAAATTTACTGCCCAGACAACCATGCTGGTTATATGAAATATTATTAAGGTAAAATACAAGTAAAATTACTACTAAAAAACTCAAGTGTACCAAAGTGTAAGTGTTCAAAGTCTTGATTTACAGTTTGAAAATACACTTTTTAAATAATTCAACAGGTGGCAAGTTCAAAACTTCAATAAAAAGTACAAGCACAAGGTCAAGACACATTTGATCAAATCACAATATGAAAGTCAGTCACTGATCTGACACAAGAAGATAATAGTTAAGAAAACACAACTTTGCCTGTTGACACATACATGTATATATATGATATACATCAGTACATGTCATCAGTTTTATTGTTTGGAAGCCTGTTTACATTCCATTGGGGCTCCTGATATGGTAACCTGCATTACCAGTAATCAGTTGTGCTGATGAGCAGGTGCTTGTTTGATACCGCTGGCCAGTACAACTACAAGTGCTTGTTTGATTCGGCTGGCTAGTACAAGTGCTTGTTTGATTCTGCTGGCCAGTACAACTACAAGTGCCTGTTTGATTCGGCTGGCTAGTACAAGTGCTTGTTTGATTCTGCTGGCCAGTACAACTACAAGTGCCTGTTTGATTTGGCTGGCTAGTACAAGTGCTTGTTTGATTCTGCTGGCCAGTACAACTACAAGTGCTTGTTTGATACCGCTGGTCAGTACAACTACAAGTGCCTGTTTGATACCGCTGGCCAGTACAACTACAAGTGCTTGTTTGATACCGCTGGCCAGTACAACTACAAGTGCTTGTTTGATACCGCTGGCCAGTACAACTACAAGTGCTTGTTTGATACCGCTGGCCAGTACAACTATAAGTGCTTGTTTGATACCGCTGGCCAGTACAAGTGCTTGCTTCTGCTGGCCAATACAGGAAGCTGCATTACCAGTAATAAGTTGTGCTGATGAGCAAGTGCTTATTTGATTCTGCTGGCCAGTACAAGTGCTTGTTTGATTCTGCTGAAGGATTTCTTTTTTAAAGAAATCTTTTTTCTCTCAGTTTCTTGTGTTTGTTATTTATTTTGACTTCAGATTGAAATAATTCTAAATTCCTTCCTTCTTCTCTAATGCATCTCCTTCGTTGTAATGTGCTGTGAGACAGTCGCTTTGGAATGCTCCGAAAGATGGGTCCGTACCTGGTTTGTGTTGACTCTTGGCAGGTACGTGTCGTGGAACCTGCACGAGCCGGTACCGGGAAAGTATGACTTTGAGGGTATGCTGAATCTGCGGTGAGTCGACACTTTTGGTTTTGTGAGGTCCTAGTCTCTGACACTTTGTTGAAGGTGGTGTTGATGGTGCCGGTGACAGTGACATTACTGACGGTGATGGTGGTAACGGTGTCTGTCTATATGATGATGTTGATAATGAACCTGAAACCAAAATTTAGGTTGCCCTACCTGAGTAACGCTACAGCAGCCGCAAGAGCAGTGCTCCCATTCATACCACCAGTACCAGCGGGTGCAGTACAGCGTTTGTATGTCAGAGTAATATGCCACCGGTGCTTGGGATTTTTAATGTGTACACAAATATTGATGCATGTGATTGTGCATTGGGGCTGTATGAACACCGAGAGAGAGTCAACAATGAAAGTTGGTTCTGGGAGAAAAATCCCTTGCCTCTCAGAGGAGTTGAACTTACGCTGCACTTTGCAGCTTCCGTCTGGTCCTTTGCAGAACTTGCAGAAAAATATGTCATGAAACTATGACATTTGACACAGTGTGACACTGACAGTGGAACCCCTGAGGAGATACCAGCACCTTTGAACGGCACCTTTTTCATGCGAGCCCTTCCCTTCACATGTGCACCTCAGTAAGCCCCTGGCCCAGGACAGCCCTCTGTAAGCATCACCTGGGCTGCATCAGCGCTGTTTTAGGCTGGTCTTAAAAATGGATTTTGGAAGTAGGCATACTGCTACCCCGGCAAAAACAACAACAACAACAACAACAACAACAACAACTGAGTGTCAACTTGTTGGTGGTGTTTTGTGCAGGAAGTACCTGGAGATGGCTCACCAAATGGGCCTCTACGTGATCCTCCGTCCCGGGCCCTACATCTGTTCTGAGTGGGACTTTGGGGGCATGCCTAGGTAGGTCATGAGTGGGACTTTGGGGGCATGCCCAGGTAGGTCATGCGTGGGACTTTGGGGGCATGCCCAGGTAGGTCATGAGTGGGACTTTGGGGGCATGCCCAGGTAGGTCATGAGTGGGACTTTGGGGGCATGCCCAGGTAGGTCATGAGTGGGACTTTGGGGGCATGCCCAGGTAGGTCATGAGTGGGACTTTGGGGGCATGCCCAGGTAGGTCATGAGTGGGACTTTGGGGGCATGCCCAGGTAGGTCATGAGTGGGACTTTGGGGGCATGCCCAGGTAGGTCATGAGTGGGACTTTGGGGGCATGCCCAGGTAGGTCATGAGTGGGATTTTGGGGGCATGCCCAGGTAGGTCATGAGTGGGACTTTGGGGGCATGCCCAGGTAGGTCATGAGTGGGACTTTGGGGGCATGCCCAGGTAGGTCATGAGTGGGACTTTGGGGGCATGCCCAGGTAGGTCATGAGTGGGACTTTGGGGCATGCCTTGGTAGGTCACTGTGTCTGAGTGAGACTTTGAGGGCATGCCTAGGTAGGTCACTGTGTTTGACTGGGACTTCGGGGGCATGACTAGGTAGATCACTGTGTCTGACTGGGACTTTGGGGGCATGCCCAGGTAGGTCACTGTGTCTGACTGGGACTTTGGGAGGATGCCTGGCTAGGTCATGATGAGTTCTGTGTGTTACATCAGCCAAGCTGTGTGTGTTGTGTCAGCTAAACGTTTTATGTGTTACATGTGCTAGCTCTGTGTGTTACATAAATCAAGTTCTCTGTGTTACATGAGCCACATCTTGTGTTACATCATCAGTTGTGTGTGTAGCATTATCTTGTTCTGTTTTATGTGACCTATTTGTGTGTGTTACATCAGCTAAGTCTGTGTTACATTTAAACCAATTTTTGTGTGTTACATCAGCTAAGTCTGTATTACATTTAAACCAAGTTTTGTGTGTTACATCAGCTAAGCCTGTGTTACATTTAAACCAAGTTTTGTGTGTTACATCAGCTAAGCCTGTGTTACATTTAAACCAATTTTTATGTGTTACATCAGCTAAGTCTGTGTTACATTTAAACCAAGTCCTGTGTGTTACATCAGCTAAGTCTGTGTTACATTTAAACCAAGTTCTGTGTGTTACGTAAGCTAAGTCTGTGTTACAGCTGGCTGCTCGCTGATCCTGAAATGAAAGTCCGCTCCAATTACCAAGGTTATCAGGAGGCAATCACGCAGTTCTTTGGCAATCTGCTGCCCAGGGTGGCCGACCTGCAGGTAAGTGTGTGTGCCTTTTTGGCAATCTGCTGCCCAGGGTGGCCGACCTGCAGGTAGGTGTGTGTGCCTTTTTGGCAATCTGCTGCCCGGAGTGGCCGACCTGCAGGTAGGTGTGTGTGCCTTTTTGGCAATCTGCTGCCCGGAGTGGCCGACCTGCAGGTAGGTGTGTGTGTGTGCTTTTTTGGCGATCCTCTGCCCGGAGTGGCCGACCTGCAGGTAGGTGTGTGAGTGCTTTTTTGGCGATCCTCTGCCCGGAGTGGCCGACCTGCAGGTAGGTGTGTGTGGGTGCTTTTTTGGCGATCCTCTGCCCGGAGTGGCTGACCTGCACGTGTGTGTATGTGCTTTTTTGGCAATCTGCTGCCTGGAGTGGCTGACCTGCATGTGTGTGTGTGTGCTTTTTTGGCAATTTGCTGCCCGGAGTGGCTGACCTGCAGGTAGGTGTGTGTGTGCTTTGTTGGCATTCCTCTGCCCGGAGTGGCCGACCTGCATGTGTGTGTGTGTGTGCTTTGTTGGCAATCCTCTGCCCAGAGTGGCTGACCTGCTGGTGTGTGTGCTTTTGGACTCTCATTCAAAACCAGGCAAGTCTGTGTGATGTTCAGTACAAGTTCAAGGAGATGATCCTAGTAGAAGTTGCAGCATTTGGTATTGTTGTTAACCCGGAGTGAGAAGTGAGGCACTAAGGCTTTGATCACCACCAGTGTGGACTGCTGAGGCTTCACACAGCTTATGGTCTAGAACACTGGATGCCTTGCCTGTATGGGCAGGAAGCAGTGGCACAATACACAGCAACGTTGTTGTCTGTTGGCGGACAGCCTATGGCCCTCTGGCTTCACATTCACAGAAATGTATATAAACCAGACAAATGGGGAAAACAGAGAAACGGGTCATGATTGTCTGTTCCCAGTGTTTTGACAAGACTGGCCTTCCTCAGGGGTCCATGGCTTTAGTAAATCACACAGTTGTAGAACAGACCGTACACCTTGAATCAATGTGCTCCTGAAAAGGGCTACTGCTTTAACTTTAATAAGACAGTTTACATGTGCACACACATGCACATGATGCACACACACACACACACATGTATATATATTATGTATTCTATGCATGAGTGAGGATGAAAATGACCTGCCATGCATTTTGGTGGAATTGTACTAACGAAGCCATGTGTGTTTCGCCAGTTCACGCAAGGAGGGCCCATCATTGCCGTTCAAGTGGAGAATGAATTTGGCTCATACAGTGAAGAGGTCAACCACCTCATGTTTATCAAAGGGGTAAGTAGAAAAACTTATATTTAGTTCAGGTGGTGTGTCTGTATTCAGGAAGCCCATAGGTGGTTCAACCACACTCTCAACACAGTTCCACTGTTTGTTTTTCTGATTGAAGAGTGCCACCAGTGACTGTGACATTGTATGGATTCTGTGTGTGTGTGTGTGTGTGTGTGTGTGTGTGTGTGTGTGTGTGTGTGTGTGTGTGTGTGTGTGTGTGTGTGTGTGCATGCTCTGTGACACTGTAGACTCTGTGTGTGTGTGTGTGTGTGTGTGTGTGTGTGTGTGTGTGTGTGTGTGTGTGTGTGTGTGTGTGTATACTCTGACACTGTGTAGAATGTGTGTGTGTGTGTATGCTCTGTAACACAGTGTAGACTGTGTGTGAGTGTGTGTGTCACTGTGTATGTGCATTCTCTGTGACTCTGTGTGCGTGTGTGTGTGTCACTGTGTATGTGCGTTCTCTGTGACTCTGTGTGTGTGTGTGTGTGTGTGTGTGTGCACTGTGACACTGTGTAGCTCGTGTGTGTGTGTGTGTGTGTGTGTGTGTGTGTGTGTGTGTGTGTGTGTGTGTGTGTGATTGTGTGGCTGTGTGTGTTGTGTGTGTGTGTGTGTGTGTGTGTGCACTGTGACACTGTGAGACTGTGTGTGTGTGTGTGTGTGTGTGTGGGTGTGTGTGTGTGTGTGTGTGTGTGTGTGCACTGTGACACTGTGAAGACTCTGTGTGTGTGTGTGTGCACGCTCTGTGACACTGTGTAGACTCTGTGTGTGTGCAGCTGCTACGACTTCATGGAATCACAGAGCTGCTTGTCACCTCGGATGGACCGGAGGGCTCTGTGAGAGCCCCCTTTTTTAGAGGTCAGTGAATATTTCAGTGCCCAGGAAAGCCTTTATGTGCTCCACTTGTCTATCAGAAGTGCCCCAGTGTTACCTTGTGCTAATGGCATGCACTGTGTCGACAATGGCTAAACATGGGCCACTCTAACTTTTGCCCAAACTGGTCGGTTAGTGTACGTGACCTTGAGACAGAACTCCCCATACAGGGCAGACTTATGAACTCCCCATACAGGGCAAGCCTATGAACCCCCCATACAGGGCATGCGTTTGAACTCCCCATACAGGGCATGCGTTTGAACTCCCCATACAGGGCAAGCCTGAACTCCCCATACAGGGCAAGCCTATGAACTGCCCATACAGGGCATGTGGTTGAACTCCCCATACAGGGCATGTGTTTGAACTCCCCATACAGGGCATGTGTTTGAACTCCCCATACAGGGCAAGTGTTTGAACTCCCCATACAGGGCATGTGTTTGAACTCCCCATACAGGGCAAGTTGAACCCCCTATGAACTCCCCATACAGGGCAAGTGTTGAACTCCCATACAGGGCATGTGTTTGAACTCCCCATACAGGGCAAGCCTATGAACTCCCCATACAGGGCAAGTGTGGAACTCCCCATACAGGGCAAACCTATGAACTCCCCATACAGGGCATGTATTTGAACTCCCCATACAGGGCAAGTGTTTGAACTCCCCATACAGGGCAAGTGTTTGAACTCCCCATACAGGGCATGTATTTGAACTCCCCATACAGGGCATGTGTTTGAACTCCCCATACAGGGCAAGTGTGGAACTTGTGTGGAACTCCCCATACAGGGCAAGTGTGGAACTCCCCATACAGGGCATGCTCAAGGTCCTTTCAAATTGATGGCCTGCATGGGAATTACAGCCTATCTGTAGAGTACTTGAAAACATTTTGGGTAGTGGTAAGTTAAATCAAGTTGTATCTAGACTATTTGGATGTGATAACAGCTTTGAACAAGACAGACCTATGTTCCAGGTATTCTAAATAGAACCACGGAAATGAAAAATGGCTTCCAGTACAAACACACAGATTAATACAGACATGTTCTCATGCAAACACAGACACATACACAGCACATGCACACACACATGCACGCATGCACGCACGCACACACGGGCAGTGACACAGCATTCCTGTAAGCGAGAGAGCAATTATTCCTCTTGACTCTTGCCATCAAAATGCCCATTGACGTTGCAGACGCTTTGCCTACGGCTAACTTCAAGGACATTGAGCAGGGCAGTGCCATCTTTGAGATCATCAAGCAGGAGAACCCGGACTTCCCCCTCATGGTCATGGAGTTCTGGACCGGATGGTTTGACCACTGGGGGCAGCCTCACAACATTGACGAGGTGTCAGGTGGGTGGTCAGTGTTGTCTGGTACTACACCTCACAAACAGGTCCACCCCACCACATTGACGAGGCGTCAGGTGGGTGGTCAGTGTTTGGTACTACACCTCACAAACAGGTCCACCCCACCACACTGACGAGGTGTCAGGTGGGTGGTCAGTGTTGTCTGGTACTACACCTCACAAACAGGTCCACCCCACCACATTGATGAGGTGTCAGGTGGGTGGTCAGTGTTGTCTGGTACTGCACCTCACAAACAGGTCCACCCCACCACATTGATGATGAGTCAGGTTGGTGGTCAGTGTTGTCTGGTACTACACCTCACAAACAGGTCCACCCCCCCACATTGGCGAGGCGTCAGGTGGGTGGTCAGTGTTGTCTGGTACTACACCTCACAAACAGGTCCACCCCACCACATTGACGAGGTGTCAGGTGGGTGGTCAGTGTTGTCTGGTACTACACCTCACAAACAGGTCCACCCCCCCACATTGGCGAGGCGTCAGGTGGGTGGTCAGTGTTGTCTGGTACTACACCTCATAAACAGGTCCACCCCATCACATTGATGAGGTGTGAGGTGGGTGGTCAGTGTTGTCTGATACTACACCTCACAAACAGGTCCACCCCACCACATAGACGAGGTGTCAGGTGGGTGGTCAGTGTTGTCTGGTACTACACCTCACAAACAGGTCCACCCCACCACATTGACGAGGTGTCATGTGGGTGGTCAGTGTTGTCTGGTACTACACCTCACAAACAGGTCCACCCCACCACATTGACGAGGTGTCATGTGGGTGGTCAGTGTTGTCTGGTACTACACCTCACAAACAGGTCAATCCCACAACAGTTATGAGGTGTTGTGTTGGTGGTGAGTGTAACAGATGGGTGTGAGGTGGGTGGTCAGTGTTGTCACATCTGTAACACCTCACAGACAGGTCCACCCCACAACAGTGGTGACCGTGTATGCTTAGTCATACTGTTGTCACATCTGTAACACCTCACAGACAGGTCCACCCCACAACAGTGGTGACTGTGTATGCTTAGTCATACTGTTGGCACAGAGCAGTATTTTCTCAAAAGAGGAAGATTAAACTGAAAAACAAAACGTATGTTGACACTGAATATGAATGAAAGAAAATGGCGGTAGCCTCAATTTCAACTTCAGCATGTTATAGAGTTCCGTCACAGATGAGAAATTGGTTAGCTGACAGATTGTGTACAGTGTTATTTGTCTTTGAAAAATGATGCTGTGTATGGTCTTCCAGTCCGTTCAAACATTTTGTGAGCAACAAATTCACACAAAATTTCCACTTTTGTGCACTACATCTTTCTTTTTGTTTGATACATGTGTCCATCAGGTTTTGCTCGTGGACTATAACTCTGCCAAACTTACATTCAGGAGTGCCTTGTCTGTGAATGTTTTCACTTACAAGCCAAATTGATGTCCAAATTTACATCCAGAAATGCATTCTAGTGCAAAAATCATGGTACCTGGATTTTCCTGAAACTGTGCAAGAGATTAAAGGAAAAGGGGGGGTGGGGGGGGGGGATAGAGAAGGAAAAACAAAGCACATTAAGGTGGTTGCCATTCATTTCTACCTTATGTTATGGCATCTGGCATCCTAAAATGACTCTGTGTGTGTTGACAGTGTACGCAGCACGACTGTCGGCCATTTTGGACACCGGGGCTTCAGTCAATTTCTACATGTTCCATGGAGGCACAAACTTTGGCTTCATGGCTGGAGCCAACGAGTTCCAGCACTACAAAGCTGATGTCACCAGCTACGGTACTCTCTCTCTCCCTCTCTCTCTCTCCCTCGCTGTGCAGAATGTGCATCTGATGTCACCAGCTATGGTTCTCTCTCTCTCCCCTCTCTCTCTCTCTCTCCCCCCTCTCTCTCTCTCTCCTCTCTCTCCTCTCTCTCTCTCCTCTCTCTCTCCCTCGCTGTGCAGAATGTGCATCTGATGTCACCAGCTATGGTACTCTCTCTCTCTCTCTCCTCTCTCTCTCTCTCCCTCGCTGTGCAGAATGTGCATCTGATGTCACCAGCTATGGTACTCTCTCTCTCTCCTCTCTCTCTCTCTCCCTCGCTGTGCAGAATGTGCATCTGATGTCACCATCTATGGTACTCTCTCTCTCTCCTCTCTCTCTCTCTCTCCCTCGCTGTGCAGAATGTGCATCTGATGTCACCAGCAATAGGTTTCTCTCTCTCTCTCTCTCTCTCTCTCTCTCTCTCTCTCTCTCTCTCTCTCTCTCTCTCGCTCTCTCTCTCCTCTCTCCCCTCTCTCTCCCTCACTGTGCAGAATGTGCATCTGATGTCACCAGCTATAGTACTCTCTCTCTCTCTCTCCTCTCACTCCCTCGCTGTGCATCTGTGTGTGAAATAATTGTGTGTTTGTGTGTGTATGCTTGTGTGAAATGATTCTTTTTGTATGCTTGTTTGTTGGTTGGTTTTTGTCCCTGTCTGTCTCGCTTAATCTGTCAGTCTCACTGTCTCTCAGTATCTCTGTCTCTTTTAATATGTCAGTCTCACCGTCTCTCTACAATGTTTTGTCTCTCTCTCTCTGTGAATCTGTCAGTGTCACTGTCTGCCTGTCTCTGTCTCAGTCTCTGTCTCTGTCTCTGTCTCTCTCTCTCTCTCTCTCTCTCTCTCTCCTAGTCTGTCAATCTCACTGTCTGAGTGTCTCTCACCATCTGTCTGTCTCAGTCTCTGTATCTCTCTCTCCTAGTCTGTCAGTCTCACTGTCTGTCTCTCACCATCTGTCTGTCTCAGTTTCTGTCTCTCTCTCTCCTAGTCTGTCAGTCTCACTGTCTGAGTGTCTCTCACCATCTGTCTGTCTCAGTTTCTGTCTCTCTCTCTCCTAGTCTGTCAGTCTCACTGTCTGAGTGTCTCTCACCATCTGTCTGTCTCAGTCTCTCTTCACCCTGCAGTGATCCTGTGCGGTTCACAGGACTTTAAACTCCACTTACTCTCTCCCCTGTCTTGGTCTCTGTCTCCCTCTCACTCTCACTCTTACCCCCTCTCTCCCCCCCCCCCCCCCCCCAACCCCCGACACCCCCTCCCCCCAAACCTCCCCTCTCTCTCTTGTATATTGTCATGTCTTGGATTTGTCTGGTTTGCTGTTGTGTTGCTTAATGTCCTCGGATGTTGGTTGACATATAAGGGACAGGCGTGAGCATGGTTCAATGTTGCTTTATGTCCACAGAAACCATAAGGCTTGTTAGGACGGAAAGCCCAGGACGGCCACCTCGACTTTCCCGCAGCTCCTGAACTCTGTTGTCTGGTTTAGCACAGGAAAGCTATTTCATTTCATGGACGCTGCTCGATATTGTATATAAAGACGTTTGATTATCAACACCCATGTGGACTGTGAACCGCATACACTCTTCCTGTAGCTGACAGTGACAGTTGTCCTGATGGTGACCTGCGTGAGCACATGTTCTTCACAATGTTGGTGCACTGCTTCTGTGTGTAAACTGTTTTGTATCTCACTACGACTGACTGTTTCAGATTATGATGCACCACTCTCAGAGGCAGGGGACATCACTGAGAAGTACTTAAAGACAAGGGAGCTCATCCTTGAGAAAGTTTACAAACCTTTAGGTGTGTTATCTATCTGTGTCTGTGTTTGTGTCTGTTTCACTGTCTGTGTCTGTGTCTGTCTGTCTCTCTTTATTCTCATTGTGAAACTTTGGTTTAACAAACGTATTTTATGTACTCAGTATATATGTATGTGACCCGCTCCCACCAATTCAGTGCGAAGTCGCAGCAGCCGATCAGCCCTAGACACAGAAATAGCCACTGGGGGTCGATTCAGATGATTTTCACTTTTATCCAGAATTACTTTCTTTAGACCTTAAATTATCATGTAGTTATGTGGGGTTTTGGGGTTTAGAAATAGCATTAAACTGTTAAAAGGTGGGTTTAAATGCTCCTACCTGCAATAAAAGACGCTAATGTTCACACAGAATGACCAGCATTCAGCCGAATAAAATGTACTCCCCATACAGTACCCCAGCATGTAGCACACCGTTGGAAAGCTCTTTGTGAGAACCTTCCCGCCGGACGTGTCAAGATTAAACTAGGTCAGTCCTCCCAAATAAGGCACTTACACTATACAAACTTTGAATGCCGACCAATCAGAGATACCAGCACTCATTCTCATGGCATCGAACAAAGTACTTGCTCTCCAGTTGGCTAAAAAAATGACTAGGGGAAATAACCTCGCTCCTTCCCGTCATTGTTGTTTTCTTTCTCGCAATGGAATGATGACTCGCTTCTCTGCTGAATACTTGCAAATCGGGGAATTTGCCATCCACAGATCAATGGGAATTAAGTGGTCTGATCACGGATTACTTTGTTTCCAATGGGTCTGACCCAGGGTGGTCCGATGATGAATGCTTGTCAGAACCTGGCGTTGAAATACACAGTCTGTGTCTTTCACTGCTTATTCTGCACCGAGCTAGACTAAGTATTAATAACTCACAAATCCCCCCCCTCCCCCCCTTTTTCATTAAATGTTAATCATTTTGCTTTAACAGAGTATGACATGTTTTCTTTCTTGCATTAGAACTTAAAAGAAACACAGAGTCAAGTTACTCAATTTTTAGTTTTTATGCAGCAACATGCCAGCATTTTGAGATGAAGATGGTTATGATTCACCACATAAAGACTTATTTTAAAAAAAAAAAGGTTTAGCCTCTGCATATGCTAACATATCCAATGTATTACCATGATAAAAGTCAGGAAGTTTGGCTGACTCTGAACCCCCGTTGCTAAGCAGAATATGCAAAATGACACATAAAATCTTTCAGAGTTGTTTTCTCAAAATGGCTGCCATTGTGCTTAGCAACTTCAAATGGCCACAACTTCAATCCTTTTTGGATGACAGTCTTCATTTAAACACCCAAATAATAAGCAGAATCTGCAGTTTCCAAACTATATATATATATCTCAAAATACCCCAAAACAAGTTAGCACTGGTTTCGTGAGAGTGGGTCACATATATTGTAGATAATGAGCGACTTTGCTGGCTTGAGCATTGCACTGCCCAAATAGGCCCAGCGCCACCTGGCTAGTGTAGGGGAGATCATTTGCAGCTGACTTGAGATTTGTCAAAGCCCCAAATATGCCCAGCGCCACCAAGCGGGGTGATCCGCAGCTAAGTCACCCATTGGATCCATAGCAGTTTTCCCTCATGGGCAATGGCTGGATATAAAAAGACCGAGTCTTCTCCACTACCATTGTTAAATAAAGTCTATTCATTCATTCCTTTAGTCATTCTCTCTCCCGTTCCCACTTTCTTCCTATCTCCCTCTCCTTCTCTCTCTGTCTCTCTTGGTCTGTCTGTCTGTCTGTCTCTGTCTCTCTCTGTGTCTGTCTGTCTCTCTGTCTGTGTCTCTCTGTCTGTCTGTCTGTCTGTCTGTCTGTCTGTCTCGTCTCTGTCTGTCTGTCTGTCTGTCTCTCTCTCTCTCTCTCTCTCTCTCTCTCTCTCTCTCTCTCTCTCTCTCTCTCTCCAGAGGGTTCAGGATGGGCAGTGGGTAGTTTTGTGACTGGGTTTTCTCACCAGCAGTTGTTCTGGGTGGCTGTAGCTGAATTGTTTAGTCACCTGCAGGTAAAATTATAATGCTAGAAGATTAGTTACAGGTGAACTGTGTTGTCTCCTGCAGGTAAAATTATAATGCTAGAAGATTAGTTACAGGTAAACTGTGTTGTCTCCTGTAGGTAAAATTATAATGCTAGAAGATTAGTTACAGGTGAACTGTGTTGTCTCCTGCAGGTAAAATTATAATGCTAGAAGATTAGTTACAGATGAACTGTGTTGTCTCCTGCAGGTAAAATTATAATGCTAGAAGATTAGTTACAGGTAAACTGTGTTGTCTCCTGTAGGTAAAATTATAATGCTAGAAGATTAGTTACAGGTGAACTGTCTTGACTCCTGTAGGTATCAAATGTAATGCTGGAAGATCAGTTACAGGTCAGCTGTCTTGTCTCCGGTTCAGCTGGAATTATAATGCTGGAAGAATAGGTACAGGTGAACTGTGTTGTCTCCTGCAGGTATAAATTATAACACTTGAAGATTAGTTACAGGTGAACTGTGTTGTCTCCTGCAGGTATAAATTATAACACTAGAAGATTAGTTACAGGTGAACTGTGTTGTCTGCTGCAGGCATAAATTATAACACTAGAAGATTAGTTACAGGTGAACTGTGTTGTCTCCTGCAGGTATAAATTATAATAATATTAATAATAATAGATTAGTTACAGTTGCACTGTGTTGTCATCTTGATGATCTTCAGCAGTTATAAATTATAATAATAACAGATTAGTTACATCTGCACTGTGTTGTCACCTTCAGCAGGTATAAATTATAATAATAACAGATTAGTTACAGCTGCACCATGTTGTCACCTTCAGCAGGTATAAATTATAATAATAACAGATTAGTTACAGCTGCACTGTGTTGTCATCTTCAGCAAGTATAAATTATAATAATAACAGGTTAGTTACAGCTGCACCGTGTTGTCACCTTCAGCAGATATACATTATGATAACAGATTAGTTACAGCTGCACCGTGTTGTCACCTTCAGCAGATATACATTATGATAACAGATTAGTTACAGCTGCACCGTGTTGTCACCTTCAGCAGATATACATTATGATAACAGATTAGTTACAGCTGCACCGTGTTGTCACCTTCAGCAGATATACATTATGATAATAACAGATTAGTTACAGCTGCACCGTGTTGTCACCTTCAGCAGATATATGCATTATGATAGTAACAGATTAGTTACAGCTGCACCGTGTTGTCACCTTCAGCAGATATACATTATGATAGTAACAGATTAGTTACAGCTGCACCGTGTTGTCATCTTCAGCAGATATGCATTATGATAGTAACAGATTAGTTACAGCTGCACCATGTTGTCACCTTCAGCAGATATACATTATGATAATAACAGATTAGTTACAGCTGCACCATGTTGTCATCTTCAGCAGATATGCATTATGATAGTAACAGATTAGTTACAGCTGCACCATGTTGTCACCTTCAGCAGATATATAGGTATGGCTAGTGGGATGGTTACAGTTGAATGGTTTTGTCATCCTCTGCTGTCATGGCTGGTAGACTGGTCACAGGTGAACTGTTTTGTCATTGGCAGGTATTATGACGTTACCTGAGGTACCCTTCAATACCCTCAAAACTGAATATGGTATGTTCTATGTGTGTGTTTGTGTGTGTGTGTGTGTGTGTGTGTATCCGTGCATTGTGTGTGTGTGTGTGTGTGTGTGTATCCGTGTGTGTGTGTGTGTGTGTGTGTGTGTGTATCTGTGCATGTGTGTGGGAGTGTGTGTGTGTGTCCATGCATGTGGGTGTGGGAGTGTGCATGTGTCCATGCATGTGGGTGTGGGAGAGTGTGTGTGTGTGTCCATGCATGTGGGTGTGGGAGAGTGTGGGTGTGTGTCCATGCATGTGGGTGTGGGAGAGTGTGTGTCTGTGTCCTTGCATGTGGGTGTGTCCATGCATGTGGGTGTGGGAGAGTGTGTGTGTGTGTCCATGCATGTGGGTGTGGGGGAGTGTGTGTGTGTGTGTCCATGCATATATGCATGTAGAGGAATGGGTGGGGTGTTATGAAATGAACAGTACTGTATTTTTCTTGCATGTGTCTTGCCTTTAGGCTATTTTCTGCTACCACAGGGATTGGTTTTGTTTTTATAAATATTTTTGTTGATACTGGTGATGGCTGGCAGTCACCTCCGTGTTGGATGTTTTGTTGATACTGGTGATGGCTGGCAGTCACCTCTGTCTTGGATGTTCTGTTGATACTGAGTGGCGGAAGTCACCTTTGTGTTGGATGTTCTGTTGATACTGAGTGGCGGAAGTCACCTTTGTGTTGGATGTTCTGTTGATACTGAGTGGCGACAGTCACCTCTGTGTTGGATGTTTTGTTGATACTGTGTGATGGTAGTCACCTCTTTGTTGGATGTTTTGTTGATACTGAGTGGTGGCTGTCACCTCTGTGTTGGATGTTCTGTTGATACTGAGTGGTGGCTCTTTGTTCACCAGGCAAACTGAGGATGCAGGAAACAATGAACTGGAATGACCTGACCTCTCACATCTGGGTGAATACACAGCATTAACGCATGCGCTCCTCTCTCTACAGCAAGTTGCATGCAGAATCACACAGACACACGCACATTTAAACACACACGCACACACATGCACACATGCACGCACGCATGCACACAAACACACCAACATCACACACACACACACACACACACACATGCACACACACACAACAACACACACACACACACATGCACACACACACACACACACACACACACACACACACACACACACACACACACACACACAAATGCATGCACACACATGCATGCAAGCACACAGACACACACACACACACACACACACACACACACGAGCACACGCATGCATGCACACATGCACACACACACACACACACACACACACACACACACACACACACACACACACACACACACATCACACGCATGCATGCACACAGACAGAGACACACACACACACTCTCTCTGTCTATCTGTGCCCTGTACACTCCCACCCCACCCTACCACACTGCCCCTCCCAGGATTGTATGAGATGCTATGCTGATTCACCGATGGCTGGCATACTGTGTGTACATGTTTGTCATTTGCTGTAATGATTGATTTGATTGGTCAAATGATTGATCACATGGTGAGTTGATGAACATACTGCATGCGTACAAGTTTGTCATGTGCTGTTGATCAATTGATTAATGCACTGATATGGGTTGACTGATTGATTAACATTCAAGTTGATCATGTGCTCTTGATCATTTGATTAGTGTGTTGATATAAGTTGACTGATTGATTAACATTCAAGTTGATCATGTGCTGTTGATCATTTGATTAATGCACTGATATCAGTTGACTGATTGATTGACATTCCAGTTGATCGTGTGCCATTGTTCATTTGATTAATGCATTGATATCAGGTGACTGATTGATTGACATTCCAGTTGATCGTGTGCCGTTGTTCATTTGATTAATGCATTGCTATCAGGTGACTGATTGATTGACATTCAAGTTGACTGTGTGCTGCAGAAACGAGGGCACTCAGAGACTCCACTGCACATGGAGATGTACAAGTTTGACAATCGGGTGGGTCAGTCCTATGGCTACATTGTCTACCGCAAACAGATGGGCTCTGGGGACAAACTGGAGCTCACTGGCAAAGTGCGGGACCGTGCTCAGGTACAACACTGCAAACACACGCACGCACGCATGCACGCACACAGACATACACACATGCACAGAAATACACACATGCATAGACATACACACACATTCACAGACATACACACACATGCACAGACACACACACATGCACGCACGTACACATGCACACACACAGATACAACACTACAGACACAAACACACACATGCATACATGCATGCACACACACACACACACATAAACATGCACAGACATACACACATGTACACACAAACACACATGCACATACACACATACATGCATGCACGCACACATGTACACACACACATGCACAGACATACATGCACGCACACACACACATGCACAGACATACACACACACATACACGCACGCACACACACACACTGGCATCCTGTCTGATACAAACAGGAACAGGACTGGCGAACACCAGGGGGTATGAAAATGTGGTGAAGTGCAGACCCAACAACTGGCTGCCTGCTGGAGTCTTTGTCTGCTTCTAGTTTTCAGTCAACAACAAGAAAAAATGGATATATATGCAAGAACAACATATTTGCTGACTAGGAAAAATTAAATTAAGCCGAAACGTTTTTGTTTTTTTTGTATTTGTAAAATTGTATACCGGGATCCTTAGACGCAGTTACTTCCCTTCGCATAGAGTTTCGTAGAAAGGGTGGCGCCGATCCGGGGTGAGTGGGTTACATGAAGCTGAAGGTCTCAGTGGCGGCAGAAAGCTAATAGTGAGAGTTACGTTTTCTCCACCGCTTCTTATCCAGGTGAGTTAGGTTTTGCTGGATTATTACAGACACACAGAGAGAGACAGAGATCCAGGAGCAAAATGCTTGCTATTCAAGGGAGGCAGATATAAGTTAATGCAGTTTCTGCTGGGGCAAGGTCTTCAGCAGGTTTTGGTTTTGTTTCGTCTTTTACTGAAATGCTGCATGGATAACCTCTCTGAACCTTTACACATGCATACTGCATTTAAAAATTATTATTTTTAGTCATATTAAAGATTTTTAAGGTCATGGGACAGTGAAAAAAATGAAGACATCATCTGCATATTTGACCTGTTTGTTTCTGTATGATATTCTGTATGTGTTCATTATATTTGTTTTATGTGTGCATATGTCCATTTTTTTCCTCTTTTCAGGTCCTGCTGAATAGTTGGAGTGTTGGCATTTTTGATACTGAGTCCCGGAAAATGGAACTAGACATTAACGCTTCGCAGGTGAGCTTCCCTAGTTATCGTGTTTGTTTGCTGTTTACAGAGCAGCCATGTTTGTTTACTGTTTATAGTGCAGCCATGTTTGGTTACTGTTTACAGTGCAGCCATGTTTGTTTGCTGTTTACAGAGCAGCCATGTTTGTTTGCTGTTTACAGAGCAGCCATGTTTATTTACTGTTAACTGTGCAGCCCTGTTTGTTGGCTGTTAACTGTGCAGCCATGTTTGTTTGCTGTTTACAGAGCAGCCATGTTTGTTTGCTGTTTACAGAGCAGCCATGTTTGTTTGCTGTTTACAGAGCAACCATGTTTGTTTGCTTCTTACCATGCAGCCATGTTTGTTTGCTGTTTACAGAGCAGCCATGTTTGTTTGCTGTTTACAGAGCAGCCATGTTTGTTTGCTTCTTACCATGCAGCCATGTTTGTTTGCTGTTAACTGTGCAGCCATGCTTGTTTGCTGTTAACTGTGCAGCCATGCTTGTTTGCTGTTAACTGTGCAGCCATGTTTGTTTGCTGTTTACCAGTGAAGAGCAGGACAATGTTGGCTCATGACATGATAAAAGCTTGTGCCACAGACATCGCAGACACAAAATATAACCAGCTGGACATTGAGACAGGGGTTGACCTGATACTGTCTGTTTCAGCCACATAATCAACAGGACATTGTGACAGGGGTTGACCAGTTGCTGTGTGTTTCAGCCACATAATCAACAGGACACTGTGACAGGGGTTGACCTGTTGCTGTCTGTTTCAGCCTCATAACCAACTGGACATTGTGGTGGAGAACCTCGGTCGTGTCAACTTCATCAACCACAAGGCTCCAGACCCCAATATCCTCAACAAGCAACGCAAAGGTCACTGCATCATTACCAATCATAGCGCCCCCCCCCCCCCCCCCCCCCCCCCACCTCCCACCATCCACCCACTCCCCACACACCCTTTTAAGGCTGGGGCTATGACATCCACAACATCCATCCCCCCTCCCACACACACACCCCCCTCCCATCCCACACCCTGGATAGGTTGTTTGGTGGACTGATTTACTGATGGGTTGTTTGATGGACTGATTTACTGATGGGTTGTTTGGTGGACTGATTTACTGATGGATTGTTTGGTGGACTGATTTACTGATGGATTGTTTGATGGACTGATTTACTGATGGATTGTTTGGTGGACTGATTTACTGATGGATTGTTTGGTGGACTGATTTACTGATGGATTGTTTGGTGGACTGATTTACTGATGGATTGTTTGGTGGACTGATTTACTGATGGATTGTTTGGTGGACTGATTTACTGATGGGTTGTTTGGTGGACTGATTTACTGATGGGTTGTTTGGTGGACTGATTTACTGATGGTTGTTTGGTGGACTGATTTACTGATGGGTTGTTTGGTGGACTGATTTACTGATGGGTTGTTTGGTGGACCGATTTACTGATGGGTTGTTTGGTGGACTGATTTACTGATGGGTTGTTTGGTGGACTGATTTACTGATGGGTTGTTTGGTGGACTGATTTACTGATGGGTTGTTTGGTGGACTGATTTACTGATGGGTTGTTTGGTGGACTGATTTACTGATGGGTTGTTTCGTGGAATGATGTACTGATGGGTTGTTTGGTAGAGTGATGTACTGATGGGTTGTTTGTTGGACTGATTTACTGATGGATTGTTTGGTGGACTGATGTACTGATGGATTGTTTGGTGGACTGATGGATTGTTTGGTGGACTGATGGGTTGTTTGGTGTACTGATGGATTGTTTGGTGGACTGATGTATTGTTTGGTGGACTGATGTACTGATGGGTTGTTTAGTGTACTGATGGATTGTTTGATGGATTGTTTGGTGGACTGATGGATTGCTGTTTGCAGGGATGGATGGGGATGTTAAGAACGATGGGAAGTTTGTGACCGACTGGATCACGCTTGCTCTGGATTTTGACAAGGACTTCCTCTTTAAGTTGGTTGACAAGCACACATACACACACACACATACACACACACACATACACACACACACACATGCACGCGCTTACACACACACACATGCACGCGCTTACACACACGTGCGCACGCACATGCACACACACACACACATGCACACGCTTACACACAGACGTGCACACACACACAAGCCTGTGCACATACACATCTACATGTGCTCCTGCATGCACACATGGGAACATACATCTGTGTCAGTGTTGATATGTCTGTTTCCCTCTGTCGTGTTGATATGTCTGTTTCCCTCTGTCAGTGTTGATATGTCTGTTTCCCTCTGTCAGTGTTGATATGTCTGTTTCCCTCTGTCAGTGTTGATATGTCTGTTTCCCTCTGTCAGTGTTGATATGTCTGTTTCCCTCTGTCGGTGTTGATATGTCTGTTTCCCTCTGTCGGTGTTGATATGTCTGTTTCCCTCTGTCTGTTGATATGTCTGTTTCACTCTGTGGTGTTGATATGTCTGTTTCACTCTGTTGGTGTTGATATGTCTGTTTCACTCTGTTGGTGTTGATATGTCTGTTTCACTCTGTTGGTGTTGATATGTCTGTTTCACTCTGTTGGTGTTGATATGTCTGTTACTTTACTTTTCAGAGTGTCACGAGCCAGTGAGTGGAAACCATATGTTCCGATGAAATACTCCCCGGCTCTGTACCGTGCATACCTGGACATACCTGACACACCGCAAGACACCTTTATCAATATGAAGGTACAGTGCAGTAGACAAACACCTCGCTATGCACTATGCCTACCTGGACATACCTGACACACCGCAAGACACCTTTATCAATATGAAGGTACAGTGCAGTAGACAAACACCTCGCTATGCACTATGCATACCTGGACATACCTGACACACCGCAAGACACCTTTATCAATATGAAGGTACAGTGCAGTAGACAAACACCTTGCTATGCACTATGCATACCTGGACATACCTGACACACCGCAAGACACCTTTATCAATATGAAGGTACAGTGCAGTAGACAAACACCTCGCTATGCACTATGCATACCTGGACATACCTGACACACCGCAAGACACCTTTACCAATATGAAGGTACAGTGCAGTAGACAAACACCTCGCTATGCACTATGCATACCTGGACATACCTGACACACCTCAAGACACCTTTATCAATATGAAGGTACAGTGCAGTAGACAAACGCCTCGCTATGCACTATGCATACCTGGACATACCTGACACACTTCAAGACACCTTTATCAATATGAAGGTACAGTGCAGTACACAAACACCTCGCTGTGCACTATGCATACCTGGACATACCTGACACACTTCAAGACACCTTTATCAATATGAAAGTACAGTGCAGTACACAAACACCTCGCTGTGCACTGGACATGCCTCACACCCCCAAAAAACACCTTTATCAGTATGGAGAGTACAGTGGTGCAGAAACATGCTTTGACATCAAATACACATGGCCTCCCCCACCCCACTTCTGTACATGTGCCCCCCCCCATCTAATGTGCTGTGTGCGTTACAATTTTAGTCACATTCTGTGTACTGGGCTGCTCACGCCCTTCTGTACATGTTGTGAGTCGGGTGTGTGTGACGTGTGTTGTGTGGCTGGCTCGACGCTGGGGCGCTGTCTGTGTGACGCTGTGTGGCTGGCTGCCTGTCTGTGTGACACTGTGTTGGTGTGGCTGGCGCTGTCTGTGTGACATGTGTGTTGGTGTGTGGCGCTGTGTGACGTGTGTTGGTGTGGCTGGCGCTGTCTGTGTGACGCTGTGTGTTGGTGTGGCTGGCGCTGTCTGTGTGACACTGTGTTGGTGTGGCTGGTGCTGTCTGTGTGACGCTGTGTGTTGGTGTGGCTGGCCAAAGCCGGTGTTGTCTATGTGACGCTGTGTTGGTGTGGCTGATGCAAAGCTGTCTGTGTGACGCTGTGTGTTGGTGTGGCTGGCGCTGTCTGTGTGACATGTGTGTTGTTGTGCCTGTGAGCATGTGTGGCTTGTTGTGCTGTGAGCTGTTGTTGACGCTGTGTGTTGGTGTGCTGGCCTGTCTGTGTGACCTGTGATTGAGTGTGGCTGGTGTTGTCTGTGTGACACTGTGTGTTGGTGTGGCTGGCAAAGCCGGTGTGTCTAGTGTGACAGCTGTGTTGGTGTGGCTGATGCAAGCTGCCTGTGAAGACTTGATAGCTTGGTGTGCCTGTGAAGAACTGATAAGCTTGTTGTCCTGTGATAGACACGTGATAAGCTGTTGTGCCTGTGAAGACACTGTGATAGCTTGTGGCCTGTGAAGACACTGTGATAAGCTTGTGTGCCTGTGAAGAACTGTGATAAGCCTGTTGTGCTTGTGAAATACTGATAACCTTGTTGTGCCTGTGAAGACACTGTGATAAGCTTGGTGTGCCTGTGAAAGACTGTGATAGTTGTTGTGCCTGTGAAGAACTGTGATGAGCTGTTGTGCTGTGAAGATATGATGAGTTTGTTGTGCCTGTGAAGACACTGTGATGAGCTTGTTGTGCCTGTGAAGATACTGATAACCTTGTTGTCTCTGTGAATTAGACACTGTGATAAGCTTGTTGTGCCTGTGAAGACACTGTGATGAGCTTGTTGTGCCTGTGAAGACACTGTGATAAGCTTGACGTGCCTGTGAATTAGACACTGTGATAAGCCTGTTGTGCTTGTGAATATACTAATAACCTTGTTGTGCCTGTGAAGACACTGTGATAAGCTTGGTGTGCCTGTGAAGACACTGTGATAAGCTCGTTGTGCCTGTGAAGATACTGTGATAAGCCTGTTGTGCTTGTGAAGATACTGATAACCTTGTTGTGCTGTGAAGACACTGTGATAAGCCTTGTGTGTGCTCTGTGAAGACACTGTGATAGCTTGTTGTGTCTGTGAAGACACTGTGATAAGCTTGTTGTGTCTGTGAAGACACTGTGATAGCTTGGTGTCTGTGAAGACACTGTGATAGCTTGTTGTGCTGTGAAGACACTGTGATGAGCTTGTTGTGCTGTGAAGACACTGTGATAAGCTTTTGCTGTAGCTGTTAAGCTTGTGTGCTGTGAAGACGCTGTGATAGCTTGTTGTGTCTGTGAAGACACTGTGATGAGCTTGTTGTGTCTGTGAAGACACTGTGATAAGCTTGTTGTGTCTGTGAATTAGACACTGAGATAAGCTTGTTGTGTCTGTGAAAACACTGTGATAGGCTTGTTGTGACTGTGAATTAGATGCTGTGATAGCTTGTTGTGTCTGTGAAGACACTGTGATAAGCTTGTGTCTTTGGAGCTTGTGGTGTCTGTGAAGACGCTGTAATAAGCTTATTGTTTCTGTGAAGACACTGTGATAAGCTTGTTGTGTCTGTGAAGACACTGTGATAGCCTTGTTGTGTCTGTGAAGACACTGTGATAAGCTTGTTGTGTCTGTGAAGACACTGTGATAGCCTTGTTGTGTCTGTGAAGACACTGTGATGAGCTTGTGTCTGTGAAGACACTGTGATAAGCTTGTTGTGTCTGTGAAGACACTGTGATAGCTTGTTGTGTCTGTGAAGACACTGTGATAGCCTTGTTGTGTCTGTGAAGACACTGTGATGAGCTTGTTGTGTCTGTGAAGACACTGTGATAAGCTTGTTGTGTCTTTGGAGCTTGTGGTGTCTGTGAAGACACTGTAATAAGCTTATTGTGTCTGTGAAGACGCTGTGATAAGCTTGTTGTCTGTGCAGGAATGGAAGAAAGGCATCGTGGTTGTCAATGGCATCATCCTGGGGCGCTACTGGGACATTGGACCACAGCAGACACTGTTCCTGCCTGCACCGTTTCTCCAGCGAGGAAAAAATGAGGCAAGCACCGCCACCCCTTGTGTCCTGTCTCTTTGTCTGCCTCAGCTTCTCTGTCTCTGTCTGTCTCTTTCTCTTTGTCTCCCTCCATCCCTCCCTCTGTCTTTCTCTCCATCTGCAGCTGACCAAGTGTTGAAATCTAATTACTTACATACTCTCTTCATCTCTCTCTCCATCCCTGTCTCTTTCTCTTTGTCTCGTCCATCTCTTTCGCTTTGTCTCTGTCTGTCTCTTTCTCTTTTCTGTGTCTTTTTTTCTTTGTGGCCCTGTCTCTATTTTTATGTCCGTGTCTCTTTCTGTTTGTGCCCCTGTCTCTTTCTGTGTATCTGTCTCTTTCCTCTGGTCTTCTTGCCTGTGTATAAAAAATGCAAGTTACGTACTTACTCTTTCTCCTTTTTCCTTTGTTTCCCTGTCTCTGTGTCTGTCTGTATGTGTGTGTGTCTCTGTGTGTCAGATTTAATGTGACATGGCTTACATGGCATATCACATTAAATCTTACTCTACTTACTCTACATTCTTACTCTTTTCCCATTGTTTCCCTGTCTCTTTGTCACTGTGTCTGTCTGTATGTGTGTCTCTGTGTGTGTCAGATTTAATGTGATATGTAAGCCATGTCAGGCAGCAACTGCCAGCCTGCCCAACTTCACACACACCTTTGCCACAGCTGGTTACACCTTGGCCAGTCCAATCTCCTTCAAAGCCGGTCCCAGTCCCCCACCTTTTCTGTACTGATGAAAAAGCCGGTCCCAGCTTTAGGGGATAACTGTGTGTCTTTATGCAGGTCTTTGTAATGTAGTCCCAACTTTGGGGGATACCTGCGTGTTTGTATGCAGGTCTTTGTAATGTAGTCCCAGCTTTGGGGGTACCGGTGTGTTTGTATGCAGGTCTTTGTAATGTAGTCCCACTTTGGGGGATACCTGTGTGTTTGTATGCAGGTCTTTGTAGTGTACAATGTGACAGTTACTGTGCCCATCTCCATGGTCGTTTTTCCACTTCACTGACAATCTTTTCGCTGTGTTCTGCTTTCAGTTTCTGGTGTATGAAGAGCATGTAGCAGGGCAGTACGTGCATTTCCAAATGGAGCCCCACCTGGGGTAGAAGTGAACGTTTTCACTCAGCCTTGCTGTCTCTGTGGCAAGTGAAGTGGGTACTTGTGGGAACTGTGACTGCGGTTTGCCTGCACCAAGGCAGCTGGGTAGAAAATTTGCCTCTGCACCACAGAGAGCTGGTGGAATGATAAGTGCATTCTTGGTTTGTCTGTTTCTAACTGTGGATTGCTCAAGCAAAGGACACTGGGTATTTGAAGTGTGTAACAGTGCTTCCGTGTGACATGCTTTCAGAGCTTGAATGTGGTGTGGTGTGGTGTGGTGTGACAAAGCGTCTGAATGGTGTGTTGTTACAAAGACGTTAGTGTGACTGACACATGTGATTAAATCTCCAGTGTGACACATTTCTGAATGGTGTGTTGTTACAAAGACGTTAGTGTGACTGACAAATGTGACTAAACCTCCAGTGTGACACATTTCTTGATCTCCACTTTGACCTGTCATCACTAGATTGACAGTGTGACGTGACTAGATCAGTGTGACCTGTCATCACTAGATTGACAGTGTGATATGTGACTAGATCTTCACTGTGACCTGTCATCACTAGACTGATAGTATGGAGGCCGTTGTTGTTGTCTAGTATGGAGGCCCTTGTTGTGGATCTAGTATGGATGCCCTTGCTGTGGTCTAGTATGGAGGCCCTTGTTGTGGTCTAGTATGGAGGCCGTTGTTGTGGTCAGGTATGGAGGCTCTTGTGGTCTAATGTGGAGGCCGTTGTGGTCTAGTATGGAGGCCTTTGTTGTGGTCTAGTATGGAGGCCATTGTTGTGGCCCAGTATGGGGGCCCTTGTTGTGGTCTAGTATGGAGGCCCTTGTTGTGGTCAGTATGGGGTCCCTTGTTGTGGTCTATTATGGAGGCCCTTGTTGTGGTCTAGTATGGAGGCCCTTGTTGTGGTCTATTATGGAGGCCCTTGTTGTGGTCTATTATGGAGGCCCTTGTTGTGGTCTATTATGGGGGCCCTTGTTGTGGTCTATTATGGAGGCCCTTGTTGTGGTCTAGTATGGAGGCCCTTGTTGTGGTCTAGTATGGGGGCCCTTGTTGTGGTCTAGTATGGAGGCCCTTGTTGTGGTCTAGTATGGAGGCCCTTGTTGTGGTCTAGTATGGAGGCCCTTGTTGTGGTCTAGTATGGAGGCCCTTGTTGTGGTCTAGTATGGAGGCCCTTGTTGTGGTCTAGGCCTTGTTTGGTCTAGTATGGAGGCCCTTGTTGTGGTCTAGTATGGAGGCCCTTGTTGTGGTCTAGTATGGGGGCCCTTGTTGTGGTCTAGTATGAGGGCCCTTGTTGTGGTGAGACTTGCTTCATGCTGAGCTGTCTGTGGGAAGGACAGAGGACCCAAGAGGCGGCGGAAGAGAAGGGGTCTCCGACTTTAACGCCCGTCGGCTGCACAGGGTGGCATCAGGGTGAGGGAGGAGCAACACTGAAGTCTCTCACTACCTGAGTGCTTCTGCATTCAGATAAGCAGAGACCTGAGCCATTTGGATCATCAAGAATGTGATTTTGTGGGCGGCAGAGTCACAAGGCAGTGGCCGTGGACGCGATGTTTTGGAGGGTAAGAAGTGGAAGTGGAATGGAGCTGAGGTCCGTTTGCTTGCCAGCAGCTTTCCGTCTGTCTTGGGACTGCCCTGGGATTTCATGGGCTGGGTGGCCATGGCAACTTCCTTGGGGTGAAAATAACTGATAGGCAATCACTGTCTCAAGCAGGGCATTGTACAGAAGGTCTGATGTGGTTTGGGAAGTGTGGGGTGGAGGACAGATGTTCAGGGATCTAGTATGGTATGGAGTATGGACCATAGGCATTGTCTTCAGCATGAACTCGTGTCATACTATATCTATAGTCTGGTGCTGTTGTCTATAACATATCAAGTGTACTTGTGATCTCAATAATCCATCATTCCGTGTGTGTGTGTGCATACGTGCGTGCGTGCATGTGTTCGTGTTGGAGAGAAAGGGAGAGAGAGACTGTGTGTCTGAAAAGAGATGAAGTGTGTGGGTATTTTTTACTGCAAACATTTGTGTTTGGCAGGAAGTGTTTCCCATAGTTCAGACCTGAAACTGACTGAACTGAAACACTTCATAATCTCTTCCATGTGGCCATCTTTTGATCTTCCTTTTGCCATCTTTGATTTATTGTCACACACAAGCACACACACACACACACACACCCAAGCACACACATACCCATGCATGCATGCCCACGTGCACACACATGCAAATACCCATGTGCGCACGCACACACACAGACGCGCGCGCACACAGACACACACACACACATATGCAGAGAAGGAGAGATGAACTTACTTCTTTTACTAGGTTAGAGCTAGTAAGGCTAAGGAGAATAAAAATATTGCTGTGAATGTTTTTTCAACTGCCAGTTTCTTTGTTGTTACCTTTAACATTGAATTGCCAAAAGAATGAGTTAGTCCAGTTTCTGAGCTGGGTTGTGTGTTATTTTCTGAGCCGGTTTCTGAACTGGGTTGTGTGTTATTTTCTGAGCCGGTTTCTGAGCTGGGTTGTGTGTTATTTTCTGAGCCGGTCTCTGAGCTGGGTTGTGTGTTATTTTCTGTGCACAGTCAGATTCTGCAAGAGATGTTTCTTTGATTTACTACAGTATTTTTCTTACTTGTTTTAGCCAAGAAACTGGTTTGTAGTATAGTTGACTGTCGTTGGGTTATTTTCACACCTTCATGTTAATCTGTGTGTTGATCTGCCTTGAGTCTTTCTGTTGAAGTTATCGCCTTTTTGGTTGTTGTTTGGTGGTTGTTTTGGGTGAGCATTATATAGTTGTGTAATTTAATAGTCGTATTTTCCTGGTTTTCATGGGGGGTTTTCATGATGCATTCTGACTGCACAAAGCTTAATTTGCACATATCACGCTACGAGCCATGCTCTTCTGCTGTTGCTTGGTAAACAGCAAAGCAGCTTGGCTGAGCCTTGGGGAGCGCAGGTCTCTCTTGCATAATATGAATGTTATACCAAACAGTGTATTTTCCGGTCGTATAGCTCATCTACTTTCAGTGTTGTATGGTTTGATGATGGTCCTTCCGCATGCCGCTGTGAAAAAGAAGACAAAAACTGAAGAAGGCTTAAGGGTTTCAAATTTGGTACTTTTATTGGTCGTTTTCAAATCACATCCTGGAAGTGAAGGGGTTAAACTCCAGGTGTGTGGAGAAGAAGAAAAAAAGGTGCGTGACCAATCATGGTACTCCTCTAGGACTTTGTGCCAGTCGGCAAAACTCCTTTCGATAGAAATCAGCTATGGAAGTGCTGGCTTATTGCATGATGTACCCAGAAAATAGTAGTATAACATTGCATAATGGTGGCTCATTCTACAGTAGACACTGAAATCAGTTACATATGATCAAGTAATGGTGGCTCATTCTACAGTAGACACTGAAATCAGTTACATATGATCAAGTAATGGTGGCTCATTCTACAGTAGACACTGAAATCAGTTACATATGATCAAGTAATGGTGGCTCTTACATAGAGCACATAATGGTGGCTCATTCTACAGTATATGATGCTGAACTGAGTTACAGAAGATCAAATAATGGTGGCTCATACATAGATCACAATGGTGGCTCATTCTATAGTGTACACCAGGATCAGTAACACAAGCTCAGATGATGGTAACTTAATGTATAGTATACACTGAAATTGGTTACCCAAGACCAAATAATGGTGGCTCGTTCGACAATTGGTTATGTGGAGCCAGATAATGATTGCTCATCAGACAATGTACGCTTTTTATGTACGCTTACATAACTTACTATATAAGACCAAGTAATGGTGCCTTATTCAGCAATTGGTTATGTGGGGTCAGATAATGCTTGTTCATTGTACAGTGTATGCTTTTTGTGTATGCTTACATAAGACCAAATAATGGCTGTTACTTAAGATCAAATAATGGTTGTACATTAATCTACTCATATCAACTGTATAAGATCAAACAATGGTTGTTTCTTGCACATATGATCAAATATTGTTCACTTACAGTAGTCTGTACATGTCAACAGCCACTTACAGTAGTCTGTACGGGCCAATAGCCACTCACTGTACAGTCTATACAGGCCAATAGCCACTCACTGTACAGTCTGTACAGGCCAATAGCCACTCACTGTACAGTCTGTACAGGCCAGTAGCCTCTTACTATACAGTCTGTACAGGCCAATAGCCACTTATCGTAGTATACAGTCTGCAAAGCATCTTTTGTGTGTGACTGTGAGGTTTCATTTGGAGTTTCTTTCTCGGGCCACTTTTGCAGGAAAAGCCAACAGTGACAGAGCTGTGCTACTCAGCCGGCTAATAATATCAGCAGAATTTGCGGAAAATTTTGCCTGGGCAGTGGTTTTTCATTGCAGTGCATTGTTGGACATGCACATGTCTGTAGAATCAAATGCAGGACTTCATTCGTTTTTTTCATTTATTATTTTTGTCCATCTCCTTCACAGGACCAGGACCAGACACTGACCCCCCCCCCCCCCCACTCCCCCCCGCCGTCCCCTGGAGGGAAAATGGCTCATCATCATCACTGCCGCCCCACCCCCGGTCTTTCTTGGACTAGCATGTCATTTATGTTGCTACACAATGAAATGAATAAGTGAAAAAAGGAAAGTTGGTGAGGGGGGTGTGGGGGTCACGTTGCCCAAGGAAAGGTTCAAACCTGCAACCACTCAAACTCCAGGGCAGCGTAGGTTTGTCCTGAGGCCGGGACGCTCCACCTTTAACCAGAGGTCAGAATGCAAAACTAACTATAACTAACCTGTGGAGAGTGGCTACATTCCCATTGACAGAAAATGTGTGACAGTTTGAACTCTCCAACCTGCTGCACTTTCTGCAGCTACACCTTTCCTTCCTTCCTTCCTTCCTTCCTTCCTTCCTTCCTTCCTTCCTTCCTTCCTTCCTTCCTTCCTCCCTTCCTTCATTCATTCCAATACTTTGTACAGAGAGGTGTTCAGTAAGTTAAGTAAACAGTTGTTTTAACCTTTCATGTGTGGCGTTGGTTTGTTTGACGTGTGTGTGTGTGTGTGTGTGTGTGTGTGTGCGCGCGCGCGCATGCACGCCAGCTGTATTTGGTTTATTTTTTAATTAGTTTCATTTATTTTTTGATTAGTATGAAAAAGAAGTCACATTGTATAATAATTTTCATGAACATAATTATGCATGCACTTTTACACACATGCGCGGCAGTGTAAGAACAAAAACAACAAAAACCCTTTTAAGGAGCTTAAGAGAACTGAGAAGTAGATTCAGTCGGAAGGGAACCGTTCACGTGCCTGCCCCCTGACCCTGCTGCCCACAAACACTGAACACTATTCAGTGTCTGTACTTTGAATTGCCCCGGAGGTTGAACACCCCCCGTCCTGCTCCCCGAGCTGAAACACGAAGGGAGAGAACCCACGCCAACCCACTACCACTAGCAAGAGCAGACAACTCGTGCCTAAAGATAGCAATGACGTCAGAAGCTAAATAAAGCGCGGGCGATTGCACCACAGCGGCAGTGACTTTATAGGCTACATTTCACACGGCGTTAGCGGGGACGGCGCAGCCGTGGGGATACTTCGTTTCAACAAACATTTCTCTGACTTGGAAAAATATGTGCACTTTGTGCACAGCATCCCCTGGCGCAATCCATGCCCCATTTTTTGTTTTTTCAGTGGTTCTAAATCTACTTCGGATGGCTAGTCGCTTTGGTGAGCCGGTTTGGCCTAGCGGTAAGGCGGTTGGTTGGTAAGCGGAAGGACCTCGGTTCGATACCGCTTCGGCTCTCCTCTCTCTTCAAAAGTTGTGGTCTGTGGACGCTGTCTTTTGACTTTGTCCCTCACAATTATGAAACATTAAAATGGCTCTGATCGCTGCCCATCTTAATGCAGGTCATTCTGGTGGTGGCAGTGTAGCGATAGGTATATAATCTCCCTCTTCCCCCACTTTCCCCCCCCCCCCCATCTCCCCGTCCCTAATAAGCCTTATGGTTTCTGTTGACGTTAAGCACCATGTTTACTTACTTAGTCGTGTTGTCTTCTTTTACTTCCTGTGTTTTACCATTTTAAAAATGTATTAACTCTCTCTCTCTCTCTCTCTCTCTCTCTCTCTCTCTCTCTCTCTCTCTCTCCTCTCTGATCAAACAATAATAAAATCAATTTTGCACACACACACACACACACACACACACACACACACACACACACACACCCACACACACACACACACACACACACACACACACACACACACACACACACACACACACAAACAAACAACTTATGTGTGATTATATACATATTAATTCAGTATTTTTCCAGTATAATTATATACACCTCAGTCTCGTAAAAAAAGAAAAAGAAAAGAAAAAAAGGTACACCAAAAAACAAAACGAAAAGACCAAAAACTAAAAAGGAAAAGCACACGCTAATAATTAAATTAAATTATAAAAATAAATAAAGTACACACTAATAATTATATATATATATATAAAAGGTACACACACACACAGGTATACCCCCCCCCCCCCCCCACCGACCCACCCACCCCCTAAAAATAAAAAAAAAAAAAAAAAATAGTAATAAATAAATAAAGAAGAAGAAAAGGTACACAGAAAACTACGGAAGAAGAAAAATGAAGAAAAAGAAGATTTATTTTTATTTTTAATCAGGGCCTGAACTGAACCGCATAAGCGACAACGACAACGACTGACGACAAAAATATCGGGCAGGACGGCGTCAGTGGACCGTCAGCGGGTCACATGACCCACTGAACCGATGATGGACGACGGTAACGACGCGTAGAGATGTCTGACGCCGCGCTGCTGCTCTTCCCCAACCAGGTAAGTAAGTTTAGCCAAAAGGCAGAACACGATGTATCCACACGACCAAAGCCTGCCCACCAGCTCGCTCACTTCCCCAGCGCTATAACGCTACACCGGGCCTGTGGTGCAATACCCGGCACAGGCGCCGGAACAAACTATTATGTAGGCCGTGTGCTACAGTATACGACTGGGGCGTACCGTCCGAGCTCACTCAGCCAAGACGACCCAGCACCCTGACCCCAGTATTGATCCGCAGGTGGACCCATCTCATCTCTCCCCTCACCCCTCATTCCCCCTTTGTTCCAGCGACCTCATGTCCCGATCCAAATATTGATCCGCAGGTGGACCAAGCTTACTTCTCCCCCCCCCCCCCCCCCCCCCCCCCCCCCCTGAACTCCCTAAGTATACATGTTGCTTTACGTCCACTGAAGCGAGATGGCTGATTGGGGACGGGGAAGGGAATAGTGTTTTATTTTTTATTGCTACAAGTGTTTTTAAATGACTGTGTGCGTTTTCTGTGGCTTGTTGTTTTGTATTGGTGTAAATGGTGTATGTTACCATGTTCACAACGTGTAGTGATTTGGATTCAAACACGTGGGAAATGTCGGCATGATTGCCGCCATGGCGTCAGTGTACATTGTTTGTGTGTTCAAATGTTAAGCTTTTATGCCACAAGATGACCAGTGCTTCCAACATGTATGCAGCTAACCCTGGTTAGCTGATATGTAGCTAGTATGTTATGCTGCCATTGTTGGATGTTCAGTTTGAGTGATGCTTTGTCGATGCGAAGTTATCCCTGTTAAAGTATGGATCCTTTGTCAGTGTGGCCCTGCAGATCTCTGCGCGGCACAACTTATTTGTTTCTACCGATCTATTTTTCTACATGAAATCGGTGGTATATATTATGGCTAACACTGACTTTGAAGACGTTGACTTCATATTTGTCGAATGTTCATTTTAATAGTTGACTGTATGGTTGAGTGCATAGGGGTGATTGTATAAACTGTGAGATGTTATTTCTGTTTTGATCCGGCTTTTGTATGGCCGAGTCTTGGGCGCGTAGACTTTCACTCTGCTTAGCTTGTTAACCGGGTCTTTTTTGTCAGTTACCATCATGTATTATAGTAATCTACAGGTAAACTACATGGTTACTGTATTTATTAGATACTTGCTGTTGTGTAGTCTTTACGTTTGCTTTCGTGTACTAAACAGTGACACGGGTACCAACCGCCGATTCTCACTTCGAGGCTCTCCGCAGTGAATCGCCGCCGCCGGGACTGAATGTTACTGTGGATTGATGATTCGTGTTTCGCCCTGACTGATATGACCTTTAAAGGTTAACTGGGCGTTACACAGAAATATGAAGAATCAATACTTAAACAATTGACAACAAACTGGGCAAATTACCCCTAATTGTAATAGCCTGATGTTTTGTTTGCTTGTGTCTTTTCCAACACAGACACTGTTTCCTGATTGGTGTAAATAACAGTTATGTTATAGCAACCTCTGACTTGTGACTTCATTCATGCTTCCACCCTGCTTCCCTCACTCCCCACCCCGCTCCCCTACATAGATAATAATAATAATAATAATAATAATAATAATAATAATAATAATAATAATAATAGTACTACATTTATCATGCGCTCATCAACGCCCTGAGCGCACAGTCAATATTAACCTAATACAATATTCTATACACTGTAGAGTATCTACCAAAACAATTTACATAAGGTATTATATGGGAAACCACACACCCCCAAAACCCCCACCCCCACACACACACCCCCACACACACACACACACAAAACACACACACACACTGACTGTAGCAGAAACGGGTATTGATATTAATTGGGGTGGGAGTACTGTGAGAAAAAGGAAAGTTTTCAGTTTGGCTTTGAAAGATGACAGGGTTTAGCAGTGTCTAAGTTTTTGATTCAAATGTGGGGTCCAAAGCAAGAGAAAGGGGCGGAAAACCATGATCTTGCGTTTTTATTGTTGGATTTCCAGCTTGCGGGTGTCAGAAGAAGAGCGTAGTGTACGAAATGGAGTGTAGACATGCAGCAGTTCAGAGAGGTAAGCAGGCCAGAACATTTATAGCACTGAAACATATACAAGCGACTTTATGCTTAATACGTTCTGAAATGGGAAGCCAGTGCAGTTTTTCCAGGAGAGGTGTTGAGTGGTGGTGACGGGGTGCAAAGTTCTGAATTTTCTGGAGAGGTTGGATGACAGAATTAGGTGTACCCATGAGGAGACAGTTTCAGTAGTCAAGCCGTGAGAAGGGTATAGGAAGTAACCAAAAGTCTTGGTTGCTTCAGTGAGAAACCTGCGGATCAAACTAATGCGTTTAAGCTCGAAATAGCGTTAGCGATTTTATGCGTGCTTTTCATGACGTTCTGAGTCAAAAATGACTCAAGGTTCTGGAATCAGAGAAGGGAGTTGTGAGAGCCAAGGGGTAATCGAGTCGGGAGGGAAACGGTGGAAGGTTTCAAGGAAGATGAAAATGGAAAGAGAAGAGCTTCTGTTTTGTCGGCGTTAAGTTTGAGCTGATTTTCGGTCATCTATGTTTTTATGTCATCTGTGAAGATAGATAGATAGATAGATAGATACTCAACTCATACATTCAAAGCTCGTTGAAGTGGCAGGGCCTGACACGGTGTGCTTGGCTATGCACAAGTCTTTCGGCGAGACCCTTAAAACCCCCTACCCAAAAACAAACCAAAAAAATAATAAAAAAATCGTTTCTATGAAACAATATGACGAACTACCAATTCAGGCGCCTGTGGTGACTACACGCCCCACTGAGCTAGTGACAAGCCTTCTCCGCGAAGGGAGCGAGGCAAGGGAAAGAAGTCAGATAAATTTGGTGTCGTTGTTCAGTTTTACTCCTGGTTGTTTCCCTTGTTTCAGCCTCGTCACGGCTTTAGAGACAGTCAGCTGTAGTTTTTTACACGAGAGAGAAGAGAACAGAGACAGAGAAGAGAGAGACAGAGAGAGAGAGAGAGATCTAACACTGACTACGTTTAACACACAGGACAAACAAAACAAATGCAGTCACTCTAAAAGTGAGTCCAAAACGTGATACTGGCTTTGCATGAAGTGACATGGTGTATGGTTTTACGGTGTACACAGAACGCGCCGAGATGGCAGCAGTTTCATGTGGCACCAGCCATGCCAGCGCTGTAAGTTCACTACTTCGGTGGATATTCAAAAACGCGCTAGGAAAGGGAAGGGGGAAGGGGATGTGGCCGGTGGGGGGAGAGGGAGATTATGTACCTATCGCTACACTGTCACCACCAGAATGACCCCTGCATTAAGATGGGCAGCGATGAGAGCCATTTTAATGTTTCCGAATTGTGAGGGACAAAGTCACAAGAAAGTGTCCACAGACCACAACTCAGTGTTCAAAGTTTGAAGAGAAAGGAGAGCCGAAGCCGCGGATTCGAACCGAAGTCCCTCCGCTTACCAGTCTAACGCCTCACCGCTAGGCCAAAGCGACTCACAAGCGGTGACGACAGTTAATCCCGCAGTCTGTGTCCCCTCCCCGGCCATGCAGTGGCCCCAGTCGCCATCATTAGCTCCCTTGGGGAGCTCTTGCACGTTCAATACGCAAAAGGTGACTACCTCTTTGTTCAAGGGAGGTCAGTAATTAATTGTACCCTTTTCCTTTGGGGTCAAACGGGGGGGTTCCCAAAACCGGGGGGTTAGAGAGGACGGTCAGCAATCGGCAGACGGCCCCACAGTTAGAGAGGACGGTCAGCAATCGGCAGAGGGCCCCCCGGGGCCAGTTTAGAGAGGACGGTCAGCCAAAATTCGGCAAAAACGGCCCCCCGCAGTTAGAGAGGACGGTCAGCCAAAATTCGGCAAAAACGGCCCCCCACAGTTAGAGAGGACGGTCAGCCAAAATTCGGCAAAAACGGCCCCCCACAGTTAGAGAGGACGGTCAGCCAAAATTCGGCAGAACGGCCCCCCACAGTTAGAGAGGACGGTCAGCAATCGGCAGACGGCCCCACAGTTAGAGAGGACGGTCAGCAATCGGCAGACGGCCCCACAGTTAGAGAGGACGGTCAGCAATCGGCAGACGGCCCCACAGTTAGAGAGGACGGTCAGAAATCGGCAGACGGCCCCACAGTTAGAGAGGACGGTCAGCAATCGGCAGACGGCCCCACAGTTAGAGAGGACGGTCAGAAATCGGCAGACGGCCCCCAGTTAGAGAGGACGGTCAGAAATCGGCAGACGGCCCCACAGTTAGAGAGGACGGTCAGCAATCGGCAGACGGCCCCACAGTTAGAGAGGACGGTCAGAAATCGGCAGAGGGGAACCCCACCGGGGGTTGGAGGGGGGCCCCCGGTTTTTTCAGAAAATCCCGGCAGACGACCCCCCCAGTTTAAGAAAAAGGAAAAAACCCGGTTTTCAGCAAATCCCGGCAGACGGCCCCCCCAGTTTAAAAAGGACGGTAAAATTTGGCAGACGGCCCCCCCAGTTTAAGAAAAAGGAAAAAACCCGGTTTTCAGAAAAATCCCGGGAAGACGGCCCCCCCATTTAAAAGAGGAAAAAACCCGGTTTTCAGCAACGGCAGAGGGGGCCCCCGGGAGGAGGAACGGTCAAGAAAATGGGGGGGCGGGGGGGGGGGGGCCCCCCAAAAACCAAAGGTTTGAGAGGACGGGTCAGAAATCGGCAGCGAAAAAGGGGGGGTTTTTAGAGGGGAAAACGGCAGAAAAAATTCGGCGGGGACGGCCCCCCCCCATTTAAAGAGGACGGTAAACCCCAATCCCCAAAGCCCGGGCCCCCGTTAAAAGGGGGAGGTCAGAATTTTGGCCCAGGAACGGCCCCACAGTTAGAGAGGACGGTCAGCAATCGGCAGACGGCCCCACAGTTAGAGAGGACGGTCAGAAATCGGCAGACGGCCCCACAGTTAGAGAGGACGGTCAGAAATCGGCAGACGGCCCCCAGTTAGAGAGGACGGTCAGAAATCGGCAGACGGCCCCCAGTTAGAGAGGACGGTCAGAAATCGGCAGACAGCCCCGCAGTTAGAGAGGACGGTCAGAAATCGGCAGACGGCCCCACAGTTAGAGAGGAGGGTTTTCGGGGAAATTTTTTCCCGGCAAGGCCCCACAGTTAGAGAGGACGGTCAGAAATCGGCAGAGGGCCCCACAGTTAGAAGGACGGTCAGCAATCGGCAGACGGCCCCACAGTTAGAGAGGACGGTCAGAAATCGGCAGACGGCCCCACAGTTAGAGAGGACGGTCAGAAATCGGCAGACGGCCCCCAGTTAGAGAGGACGGTCAGCAATCGGCAGACGGCCCCACAGTTAGAGAGGACGGTCAAAGGAACGGCCCCACAGTTAGAGAGGACGGTCAGAAATCGGCAGACCCCCGGCAAGGCCCCCCAAATCGCGAATTTAAAAGGAAGGGCGTAACCCAACCCGTTGGGAACAAAAAAACAGAACACCCCGGTAACACCAAAATTGGACCCCCCAAAAGGGGCGTAAACCCCCCATTGGGCTAAAAAAAGGGGGGCACCCCATTAAAACTTACCCGGACACCTTTTTTCAAGGCGGAAACCGGGGCCCCCGGGTTTTTAAAGGGCCCAGAAATTAAACACCCATTTGGGACAGCAAAAACCAAGCCCCTCCAGGACAGCCAAAATAAAAGGATCTTGGACCCAAAAACCAACAACTTGGGGCCCAGAAACCAAGGGGAAATTTTTGATCGGGAGGGGAACCCCATTTGTGTTACAGACAACATCAAGGGTGGGGCCCCCCAAGAACACCTTTTGTGTTAAAAAACACATAAAAATTTGGACCCAGACACAACCCCTTGTGTTACAGAAAACAAATAAACCTTGGGGTTACAGACAGACAGCTAACACCATTGTGTTACAGACAGACAGCATAACACCATTGTGTTACAGACAAAACAGCATAAAAACCATTGTGTTACAGACAGACAGCATAACACCATTGTGTTACAGACAAACAGCAAAACCCATTGTTTACAGACAAACAACAAAAACCCCATTTTTACAAAAAGGACGGAAAATAACCGGGACACAAAACCGGAAAACCCTTTTCCATTTTACAAAGAAAATTTTTATTTAAAAAGTTAGCCAAAAACCTTTTTTTTTAAAAAATGTCCTTTGCCAAAACACGTAAATAAACAAAAATAATTTAAAAACCAAGTTCTGCAAAGGAAAAGAGAGAGGAGAGAGAGAGGGAGAAAGAGGAAGAGAAAGGAAAAAAAAAGAGAGAGAGAGGAAATGTGGAAAATTTTTTTGGTTGTGTTTAGGTTTAAAAAATGCAACAAATTTGCAAGTATTTGTTAAAAAAAAATTTACGGGCACCATTGTGAATGTAACTGTGTATTTTGTCACTTGCTTTTTATTTACTTGATTTGATTAAGTTTCTGTTCTAATTAAGTAGCGAAACTTTATGGTATTTATTTCATTTTTTAATTAACTTGTTTGTGATTTGTCAACTGCATTAAGTAAGTAAGTAAGTAAACATGGTACTAAACGTCCACAGAAACCCCGGGGTTTTATTGGGAGGGGGGGAAATGGGGGGGGGGGGGGGAATCTTAATGCTGGAGTCATTCTGGTGGTGACAGTGTAGCGATAGGTATATAATCTCAAAGGCAGACGACCCAATTTGAGTGAGCCGATTTGGCCTAGCGGTAAGGCGTTAGGCTGGTAAGTGGAAGGACCTCGGTTCGATACCGCTTCGGCTCTCCTTTCTCTTCAAAAAGGTTGTGGTTTGTGGACACTGTCTTGTGACTTTGTCCATCACTTTTTCCCTGAAACATTATAATGGCTCTCACCCCGCTGCCCATCTTAATGCAGAAGTCAGGGGTGGTGACGGTGTAGCGATGGGAAATTTTAATTTTTTTCCCCCAAAACCCCCCCCCCCTTCCCCCCGGCCCCCTAAAAAGCCGTACGGTTTCTGTGGACGTTAAGCACCATGTTTACTTACAGACCCAATTTGCTTTTAAAGGATTAATAAAATATTACTGTATTGTAATCATGAGACACGTCCGCCAGGTGTAAAACAAAAGAGTTCCGTCTCGATTTAAACGATTTTAGTTTCATTTCTCACAGTGCCAGCATAATGAAAGTAATTAATGTATTTTTAAAGCGAAAAATCGTGTCCCTAGAGACTATTCTAAGCGCATACTCACACACACACGCACACACCCCCCCCCCCCCCCCCCACCCCAAACCAACCACCCACACACACCACACCACACACAGGGGCACACACACACACCAAAACACCCCACCGCCACCACCACACACACACACACACACAAAACAAAAAGGCACGAAGGGGCAGAAGGAACGCACCAACACCCCACACCCAACCAAAAAACCCAACGCCGCGCTCCCCACAACCAAAAAAAACGCAGGTCTTTCTAACAAAATTAAATCCCAAAACCCCGATGGGCAACCCCTTTTTTTTCTTTTTTTTTTTTTTTTAACTCAAATTAAAACAAGATCAAAACAACAACAAAAAAAAACCCCAAAATTCCCTGCGGAGTCTTTTTAACTGGGTGGATCCTCCAACGCCCGGGCCAAGGGTTGCGTTCCAAAAATTTCCCCGCTGATATCGGGGCCATGGGTTCAGTTCTATATGCTGAGCCTCCCCCCCCCCTCTCTCTCTCTCTTGCTCTCCCCTCTTTTTCTGCCCTCTTGCTCTTCTGCCCTCTCGCTCTCTCTTTTCCCCCCTTTTTTCGCCCCCTTTTTTCTACCTCTAAAATCCCAGGGAGACAGTTTCCCCATACGATCACACCAATCAAAACATGTCATATTGTCGGAACTAACATTTTTAGACGAGGCCTGTGGCAATTGTTGTCCTCGCTGTCCTTTGATCGACCAACCCTGCCTGGTCAGCCAAGTCACGATATTATTAATCAAAACAGTTTCTTCCGTCACAGGTCAATTGTCAAAGAGGCTCGTGGCAGACGCTGGCCGCCGCTGCCCCCCGGGGTAACCGGCCATTTGTCAATCCTTTACAGCGGACACTCGGGGCAGCGCGTCACGGCGTCATACCGTTACGGCGTCATACCGTAGATCATGCACACCGTAAAAAGGGGCTATTAGTAGTCTCACGACTGATCTCCCTTTGTTATCGCCAACTGGCACGGTGTCACTCTTGACGGACCTCGCTTACTTACTTATTCGACCGTCCTCCAAAAAGTGAGTGGTGAAGTGATGCTTAATGTCCTCAGATGTCAGTTGACCTTTTTAGGGACAAGGGGTTTTGACCGATGCCGGGCACGGTTTAATAATTCTTTACGTCCACGGAAACCAGAAAGGGTCGTTAGGACGGACAGCCCAGGACTTCCACCTCGGCTCTCACACAGCTCCTGAACTATGAACCCGGGGCCCCGCCAAGTTTCCCAAAAAAGGGGGAGGCCTTTGCCCCTCGGGGAAAATTTGGGCCGTTTTAAAAGGGTTTCGGGTTTGGGGGAGGGGGCCTGACCCCGGGGGGGTGGGCCGCCCCCACGGAACTCCCAACAAGATAACGGCCCGGAAACGGGGGGGTGGGACTCGGCCCCCCGCCATGCCCCCGACCGCCCCGGAACCCGGCGGGGGTGTGGGAAAGCCAACCCCCGAAAACCCCAACTTCAAGTTGGGGGGTTGGGGTTACCCAAAAATCCCCCGCCCACACTGCACTGCGCCGTGCACCAGTGCTGGGAGTGTGGGTTACATCGCCACCACATCGCCATGCCCACACTGCACTGCGCCGTGCACCAGTGCTGGGAGTGTGGGTTCATTTCCCCCCACATCGCCATGCCCACACTGCACTGCGCCGTGCACCAGTGCTGGGAGTGTGGGTTAATTCCCACCACATCGCCATGCCCACACTGCACTGCGCCGTGCACCAGTGCTGGGAGTGTGGGTTCATTCCCACCACATCGCCATATGCCCACACTGCACTGCGCCGTGCCGGCCACACTGTCAGATCGCTTTCCGGCATCGCCCTCCAGGAGGAAGGATGTGGTAAACAAATGCTAGGAGTCTGGCCAGTGCCTTGATGCAGGAACTTGATAGCCGTGTGAGGATGGGACAACCCCCCCCCCCCCCCCCCCCACCCCTTCCAGCTAGACAGTGGTCCCCCTCATCTAATGTACAGGGGAGGTGGGGGCTGCACGGAAGACTGCCCGCAACCCATTTCTGTCGACTTCACTCTCTTTTAGCCGGTGCTGCCTTGAGTGACTGCGACTGACGGTGGGGGGAGGGGGGTCAAAAGGGGAGGGGCGGGGGTCATTTACTGAATGTATAGTAAAACATCTGCTAGTGGTCAGGCATAGTTCAGGAGCTGTGTGAGAGTCGAGGTGTCCGTCTTGGGCTGTCCGTCCTAACGAGCCTTCTGGTTTCCGTGGACGTAAAGAATTATTGAACCGTGCTTCGGCACTGGTCACAGCTTGTCCCTAATATGTCAACTGACATCTGAGGACATCAAGCATCACCTCATCATCATCATCATCATCATCATCATCATCATCATCATCATCATCATCATCATCAGTGGTTAGGCCAGCAATGAGCTCACCGCCTTCTCCCGCTGTACCTTGCATCATGGACAGTAAGTAAGTAAGTAAACATGGTGCTTAACGTCCACAGAAACCATAAGGTTTATTAGGGACGGGTAATGGACAATGGGCATCATGGACAGTGAGCATCATGGACCTATATGTACACAGGTGTAACGCTACCACACCCCCGACATACAGAAGCAATCCAACACGTAATAGTCTAGCTTTCCTTTTCCTTTTCCTTCCACCGACTTAATTCAAATACAGTATCAATACAACAGCAAAACTAACAGTACGGTACGAGGGAGAAAACCCCAAGTCCATCTAGAGTCTGTAACTAGCCTAATCCGTGCCTAAAGCCGAGCCGTAGCTAACCTGAGCTTATTTCATTCCTTCTCTTATACTCTCTCGCCGTAACTCCGTGATCATTTCCCGTCACGATTTATGGATATCTTCCTCCAATACGAGGATGATCGTTAAATGTAACACTACCACGCACCCGACATTAATAAAACAAATACAAACTTTCAAACAACAAAGCTAACTCAAACACGATAGTCTAGTTTTTCTTCCTGGTTTGCTATTTCGTTTCTTCTAACATAAAATCAACAATTCACAATCTCAAGTCAAGTTCTTCCTGCATAAATAAAACAGTTCAAAGCAACCCCTATCCTATCTTATTAATCCTATCTCTAGTCTAAGCCAAGCTTGCTCTCCCGCTTTCACTAAGTACTGCTATCAGTCCATAGCTTCAGTTCTCTATGCTGAGCCTACCCTCTCTCTCTCGTCCCCTCTAAAATCCAGAGGTTATATACGTTAGGGAGACAATTCCCCCCATCACGATCGCACAAATCAAAACATATTATATTGTCAGCACTAGCATTTTTAGACGAGGCCCGTGGCAATTGTTGTCCGTCGCTGTCCTTTGATTGACCAACCATTCGTCAGTCCTTGACACGGACACCAGCGGCGGCGCCGGGTCAGCCAAGTCACGATCTTATTAATCAAAACAGGTCCTTTCGTCACATGTTAATTATATTAGAGGCTCGTGGCAGACGTTGGCCGCCGCTGCCCCCTCTGGCCATTTGTCAATCGCTGACAGCGGACACTCGGGGCAGCGCGTCACGGCGTCATACCGTCACGGCGTCATACCGTCACGGCGTCATACCGTAGATCATGCACACCGTCAAAAGGGGCCATTAGTAGTCTCACGACTGACCTCCCCTTGCTATCGCCAACTGACACTGCGTCACCCTTGACGGCCCTCGCTTACTTACTTATTCGACCGTTCTCCAAAAAGAAGTCAGCCGATAGATATATACGCAACAATAGAGGGAGGGAGGGGGGCCAGAGGCCGTTGTGTTACACCCCTCCCCTAACCCACAGGAATTTTAGTTAAAATTCCTTAACGAAAAATAATAGAGGTCCCCGGTTTGTATTAACAATTCAGTGGGGCCTTTCTTAATAACAGTATATTACTCAACATCAGAGGGGGGCCAGAGGCCATTGTGTTACATAAATCGTATGGCCCTGTAGGGGCGCCGAGGGTAATGGTCAAAGGGTGCACCGGCCATACCTGTCACCTACAACATCACCATCAACCTCCGACAACCATCTTTTTAAAAGTGATGGACAATTCGATATACGACGGGCCCCCACAATTAGCGAGATCGGTCTTCTCTTTAAAAGTGATGGACAATTCGATATACAACGAGCCCCCACAATTAGCGAGGACGGCCTTCTCTTTAAAAGTGATGGACAAATTCGATATACAACGAGCCCCCACAATTAGCCTAGGAAGGTCTTCTCTTTAAAAGTGATGGAGAATGGGCGACTTAGCTGCGGATCGCCCCGCTTGGTGGCGCTGGGCATATTTGGGGCTTTGACAAAGCCCAAGTCAGCTGCAAATGATCTCCCCTACACTAGCCAGGTGGCGCTGGGCCTATTTGGGCAGTGCAATGCTCAAGCCAGCAAAGTCGCTCATTCGATATACAACGAGCCCCGAATAGCCCCGCAAGGCTCTCATCGCTACTGTTGGCACCGCTACCGTTGGAGGGGGCCCAGCACCATTATGTGACACAGACCCACGCCTTGCATTCTGTGGCAGAGGCCGGCAGTAAAACAGCTGGCGCGGGATTCCCCCTCTCTGTTATGAGTGTAAAACAATAAGGTGTCGGGTTCAGTTATTATCGAAAACTCTCTGTGTACAATGCCGTACTGCCGGGTGGTTTTTCTCTTCCGCTATTTTTCCTGTGAACCCGACCATAAGAGGACACCACGGTGGCCATCCCACCGTACTATTCGGTTGAAAGTACTCATCCGATTACGGACAAAATGGCCGAGTGGGTCCTCAGTTATTCCATCTCTAACATCATTCTGTGGGCCCCTTTCCAGTCGTCTGTCAATAACCACACGGCTGTTACCCTTCCTAAAGAGCTCGTGCCCATGACAACTATCCGCATGGGCAAACTTATTCATGAACTAACCGAGATCCAGACGTATGTGTATGTGCGTGTGTTTAATGACTTATACTTACTGAGATATGTTTTTCCTTATGCGATCGAACGACAGCTTTAATTTCCCGCTGGGATGAATAAAGTATATTGTTATTGTTGTTAAGCAAAACAAAGGCCGATCATTCTGGACCTTCCGGCTGTTACTTCAGTGTTGGGATTACTGGCGGCGGGCGTTTTCCTCTGCCTTAGATATGGACAGAGGGTTAAGCTATGGACTGACCGACATTCCGAACAAGAGTGGGGGCGGGGGGAACGGGGATCTCTGACCCAGATCCAACGTCGGTGGCTGTCCCTGACGCAGCAGATGATGATGACGTCAACCGGGCGACTCTCTCGGCACCGTTGGTTCAGCGCACACTCAGAGCATCGCTTTCCGGCAACGCTGAAGGAAGGATGTCGTAAACCAGTGCTTGGAGTTTGGGTTCAGCGCGCTCCAGCGTCGGCCCGCGTCGATCAGACAACTGTTGACGTCAGTAAACATGGTGCTTAACGTCCACAGAAACCGTACGGCTTATTAGGGACGGGGAGAAGGGGGGTATGGAGGTGGGAGGAGAGGGAGATTATGTACCTATCCCCTACACTGTCACCACCCGAATGACTTCTGCATTAAAATGGGGGGGCGATGAAACCAATTTAATGTTTCAGTAGGGAAGGGGATGTACAAAGTCAAGACGGTTCCAAAACACAACCTTTTTGAAGAGAAAGGAGAGCCGAAGCGGTATCGAACCGAGGTCCTTCCGCTTACCAGCCTAACGCCTTACCGCTAGGCCAGACCGGCTCACCATGACGTCAGATTCTACCCGTCGCTGAAGCAGCTGGAGAGCATGGGAATGGAACTAATTCATTATGTACGCTTCAAGGCCTAGTGTGTGTATCCCAGCTGTCCGCAATGGACATTTTATTACCTAGTATAAAGTGGATGTGTAGCTGATTACTTACACCGAACGTTTTACACATGTGCACTTAGTCAGGACACCGCAATTGCTCCCTAATCTTAAATTGCAGGCTAAGCCTGAATAACTTTCTTGTTGTATTGTATATCCCTGTTGGTGTCCTCATCGACTCCCTTTCCAAAGGAATTAATCTCCCGATTAATGTCTTGTTTGGAAGGTCGGAACCTGTCGACCTCCGTGGCCTGTCGACCATCACCATAATTATAGGGAGCAAGGAGAGAGTGGGAACCTGTCGACCTCCGTGGCCTGTCGACCATCACCATAATTATACGGAGCAAGGAGAGAGTGGGAACCTGTCGACCTCCGTGGCCTGTCGACCATCACCATAATTATACGGAGCAAGGAGAGAGTGGGAACCTGTCGACCTCCGTGGCCTGTCGACCATCACCATAATTATACGGAGCAAGGAGAGAGTGGGAACCTGTCGACCTCCGTGGCCTGTCGACCATCACCATAATTATAGGGAGCAAGGAGAGAGTGAGAACCTGTCGACCATCACCATAATTATAGGGAGCAAGGAGAGAGTGAGAACCTGTCGACCATCACCATAATTATAGGGAGCAAGGAGAGAGTGAGACTGCGAGCCTGTCGCCCTATTACCATAATATGGGGCAGGGAGGGGAGGCGTCCCCGTGCCCATCAGGATAATTTCGGGCGGGGGGTGAGAACCTGTCGACCATCACCATAATTATAGGGAGCAAGGAGAGAGTGAGAACCTGTCGACCATCACCATAATTATAGGGAGCAAGGAGAGAGTGAGACTGCGAGACAGTTGCCGTTTCCTGTCCCGCGACCTGCTGACTATTACCATACATGGAGCGGGGTGAGGCAGGCGTCACGTGACAGCAGGACTTCTTTCGTCGGGTGTGGCTAGAATAAGATAGTGCACAGGGGGAGCGGGTCAACAGACTTGTCTCGGCATGGACGCGGACACCACTCAGCCGCTTACCTGTCACTGTCAGTTTTCTTGTCCAGGATAGGGTGTGCAGTAGGTTCTGCCGATAGAGCGGGGCTGACGCTGCCTTTGTATATCTTAGCTTACAGAAAGTAAACATATATGTAGAGTGAAGCGGTGTCTGTGTCCTTTTCATACACGTCCCTGGGATTTCTCGAACTGTGTGTGTTACAGTACTCCGCTTCTTCTTCAGTACAGGAGGCACAACAGATTTTCTCTTCCAACTCTGAAATCACACTTAGGTACCACACTGGTTGAGTGTTGCTTTACGTCCACAGAAACCGTAGACTAATTAGGGACGGGAGCCCAGGGCGGCCACCTGACTTTCACACAGCTCCTGAACTCTGAAAGTATCACACATGAACACACTGCTGTTATAAACATGCCTATTGGTTTAAACAAAATTTTATTCATTCATCGTAATCATAAGCTCAACAAATAAGTACAGGAAACACAAAAGCAACATGCTTATTTGAGTGTTACCTATAGATAAAATGATAATCACACAGACATTTACGATGGCAAGATGGCAAATTGTTGTCAAAACGTCAGAGGCAACAAAACCAACAAAGACCAAAATGACAACAACAACAAAACAATACCTATTCATTTGGAGACACTGTATTACAGGTCAGTAACATTCCTTTTTTTAATGACCGTTGCCCGGCCGTACCTGCCCCTGATAACAGTCACTTCCCTAACAACAAAAACCAGAGACGATCGTTAAATCATGTGGCCCCTCAACAGCGCCGATTGTAACAGTCAGAGAGTGCTCAACCCCGCAGGTGACCGTTCTCCGGCCGTACCTGCCCCTGGTAACAATCACTCCCCAAACACACACACACACACACACACACACACACACACACACACACACACACACACAACACACACACTGTCAAAGTGCGAAATGAGTAAATCAGTCGGTGCAGGCAGAAGGTGCCAAGTGCCAAGACGGGGCGACTGTTTAGACTAGCCGGCCACTGGGGAGGGACAAAGGAAAAGGGGCCGGGGAAGGGTGTAGCGATGGCTCGACGGGCAGTGGGATGGTCGGGTCAACGTAACCCATAAATTAGCCTCTAGGACAGCAGATGCGCCAGGGGAAGAAATAAGGAAGGTAGTGGGGTGATTCGCGCCATATCTTTGTGAAAGAATAGGAGAGGTGGTTCCAGACATTCCGGACAGGAAATAATCCCTGTTTAAAATAATTCAATAAATTGAAGAACTGCCGTTTGTCTTGGAACATAACCTGACTATATGCTAAGTAGTGTCAGCACATTATTATTACGTTTGATGGTATATCGTTCTGTGTATATCGAAATGGAACTGGAGTGGTGAATAGTCAATTAGCGGAAGAATACAAAAATGCGGAGAAGGGGAAAAGGAGCGTGAGTTTTTGGGCAGTCGGAACCGGGGCCCGAGAGAAGAGGAATGCAGCAAGGAATATGAGCATGAAGAGGAGGGGTGGGGGGTGGGGGGGGGGGGAGATTAAAGAGGACATGACACAAGATGATTCGTGTGATATACATGCAATGACTGAGAAAGCAAAAGTGAAATGGACCGGCGAAGGAGAGACTGTGAGGTGCGATTAATCCCGAATCTGTGTGAGATGAACCCGGCCCGGCTGTGGTACCACCACCACTGACTAACACCGCCACGGACTCCACCACGGCCGACTGCGGCCTCTAACACAACGAGTGCCACGGGCTCCCCCAGAGGTCGCGTCGTCAAGACTGTGATGACATGGACTGTGGGCATTGCTGTGCGTGTGTGTGATGACACGGACTGTGGGCATTGCTGTGCGTGTGTGTGATGACATGGACTGTGGGCATTGCTGTGCGTGTGTGTGATGACACGGACTGTGGGCATTGCTGTGCGTGTGTGTGATGACATGGACTGTGGGCATTGCTGTGCGTGTGTGTGATGACATGGACTGTGGGCATTGCTGTGCGTGTGTGTGATGACACGGACTGTGGGCATTGCTGTGCGTGTGTGTGATGACATGGACTTGGGCATTGCTGTGCGTGTGTGTGATGACATGGACTGTGGGCATTGCGTGCGTGTGTGTGATGACATGGACTGTGGGCATTGCTGTGCGTGTGTGTGATGACAGGACTGTGGGCATTGCTGTGCGTGTGTGTGATGACATGGACTGTGGGCATTGCTGTGCGTGTGTGTGATGACATGGACTGTGGGCATTGCGTGCGTGTGTGTGATGACATGGACTGTGGGCATTGCTGTGCGTGTGTGTGATGACACGGACTGTGGGCATTGCTGTGCGTGTGTGTGATGACACGGACTGTGGGCATTGCTGTGCGTGTGTGTGATGACACGGACTGTGGGCATTGCTGTGCGTGTGTGTGATGACACGACTGTGGGCATTGCTGTGCGTGTGTGTGATGACATGGACTGTGGGCATTGCTGTGTGTGTGATGACATGGACTGTGGGCATTGCTGTGCGTGTGTGTGATGACATGGACTGTGGGCATTGCTGTGCGTGTGTGTGATGACACGGACTGTGGCATTGCTGTGCGTGTGTGTGATGACATGGACGGGGATGCTGCGTGTGTGTGATGACACGGACTGTGGGCATTGCTGTGCGTGTGTGTGATGACATGGACTGTGGGCATTGCTGTGTGTGTGTGATGACACGGACTGTGGGCATTGCTGGGGCGTTGTGTGTGATGACAGGACTGTGGGATTGCGTGGTGTGTGTGATGACAGGACTGTCAGGGGCATTGCTGTGCGTGTGTGTGATGACAGGACTGTGGCATTGCTGTGCTGTGTGTGATGACATGGACTGTGGGCATTGCTGTGCGTGTGTGTGATGACATGGACTGTGGGCATTGCAGTGCGTGTGTGTGATGACATGGACTGTCAGTGGGCATTGCGTGCGTGTGTGTGATGACATGGACTGTGGACATTGCAGTGCGTGTGTGTGATGACATGGACTGTCAGTGGGCATTGCTGTGCGTGTGTGTGATGACATGGACTGTGGGCATTGCTGTGCGTGTTGTGATGACATGGACTGTGGGCATTGCTGTGCGTGTGTGTGATGACAGGCTGTGGATTGCTGTGCGTGTGTGTGATGACATGGACTGTGGCATTGCTGTGTGTGTGTGATGACACGGACTGTGGGCATTGCTGTGCGTGTGTGTGATGACACGGACTGTGGGCATTGCTGTGCGTGTGTGTGATGACATGGACTGTCAGTGGGCATTGCTGTGCGTGTGTGTGATGACATGGACTGTGGACATTGCAGTGCGTGTGTGTGATGAGTGAAGCCTGGCCAGGTTTGTGGGATATTATTACTTAGTAGCACCCGGGTTTACGTTAATGGTGTGTAACCACTAGTAGCGTTTACTAGTTTTTTCTCCGTATTTTTCTTCTTTGTCTTCTCCGTATGGTGCCTGTAGTAATTAAAGTCTGGCACCAACGGTGTTTGTTTTCACGCGTTCGCCTCAAGGGTCACACCAAGGTATTTGTTTTCACGCGTTCGCCTGAAGGGTCACACCAACGGGAAGAGAGGAGGTCAACACCAACAGGAAGAGAGGAGGTCAACACCAACAGGAAGAGAGGAGGTCAGCACCAAGGGGAAGAGAGGAGGTCAACACCAACAGGAAGAGAGGAGGTCAACACCAACAGGAAGAGAGGAGGTCAACACCAACAGGAAGAGAGGAGGTCAACACCAACATGGAAGAGAGGAGGTCAACACCAACAGGAAGAGAGGAGGTCAACACCAAGGGAGAGAGGAAAAAGGGGGGAGGTCAACACCAACAGGAAGAGAGGAGGTCAACACCAACAGGAAGAGAGGAGGTCAACACCAACAGGAAGAGAGGAGGTCAACACCAACAGGAAGAGAGGAGGTCAACACCAGGGCCATGTCCAGCGCAGCGCGCTGTCACGCTCAGACAGCCGTTCCCCGAGTTCACTTGTTTCCCCGAGTTCACTTGTTTCCCCGAGTTCAGTTGTTTCCCCGAGTTCAGTTGTTTCCCCGTAGTTGTTTCCCGAGTTCATTGTTTCCCCGAGTTCACTTGTTTCCCCGAGTTCACTTGTTTCCCCGAGTTCACTTGTTTCCCCGAGTTCAGTTGTTTCCCCGAGTTCAATTGGTTCCCCGAGTTAGGTTGTTTCCCCGAGTTCAATTGGTTCCCCGAGTTCAGTTGTTTCCCCGAGTTCACTTGTTTCCCCGAGTTCAGTTGTTTCCCCGAGTTCAGTTGTTTCCCCGAGTTCCATTGTTTCCCCGAGTTCCATTGTTTCCCCGAGTTCAGTTGTTTCCCCGAGTTCACTTGTTTCCCCGAGTTCACTTGTTTCCCCGAGTTCACTTGTTTCCCCGAGTTCAGTTGGTTCCCCGAGTTCCATTGTTTCCCCGAATTCCATTGTTTCCCCGAGTTCAGTTGTTTCCCCGAGTTCAGTTGTTTCCCCGAGTTCAGCTGTTTCCCCGAGTTCAGTTGTTTCCCCGAGTTCAGTTGTTTCCCCGAGTTCAGTTGTTTCCCCGAGTTCAATTGTTTCGGTGTCAGGCTTCATCAGATGATAAACAAACCAGCGCCTCTTGGCATCAAGATGCTGGGACCAAGACCGTGCAGTTGACCACCAAACGCCGGTCAGGCAAGACGCAGATTTTGTTCAAGCTCAAGGCCTATTCGGACCTTAGAGGTATGTGGAAGAATTTCCTATTGTTTTTACTATGTCAATTTTGGTATTGTTTGATGTTACGGTTATGATGAAATTGTATTTTATGCATATTATTTTATATTTAGTGTTTACTGTTTTTTTGGCTGAAAGAAAATGAAATGATTTTTGGTTGTATTGGTCTAACGGACACAGTCGTGTGCAGTAATTTGAGTTATAGTCTGTTCAGTGCGTTGTCTGTATAATATTTGTTTGATGATGCTTTGTGCTATTTGAAAAAGAGACGGATAGTCGTATTACTAACGTATGATACAGTTTAGTAGGAGGTGAAGTTGAAGTTATTATTACTTTTATTGTTGTTACTATTACTATTGTTTTTAGTGGAATTTTATAACTTAGTTAGGTTTTAGTTTTATATAAAATGGCTGAATACGTGCAGATATTAGACAGTTGGAATAGGAAACAATGTAACAATAGGAGGACAAGGTGGACATGCTGGTCAGTGTTGCTCAGGTCTTATCAGCTCTGGAGCTGGCACTGCTGGTGGTGATGACAGCAGAGGCGGGGGGTGTTCAGATGATTCGAGCTGAACCAATGATGCTTTCTTGCAGAATAGGGGTGTGTTCGGATCAGATGTTTGTGACATTTTCTGTAACGTTTGTAGTTATCGAGAACTGTATAGAGGAAACTAATTGTTTACAACGGTGGAATTAATGACTTTAAGCCATTGAGGTTTAAGCTTTTATGTAAAAGTTACCTCATATTAATGGATGTTTTTACATACCATCAAGTACAGGTTGGAACTGATTTAGACTTATGTTCCTCATTTTTTGGAGCTAATTTATGAAGTCTAATCCAACTTTACATACCAGATGATAGCGTATACTTTAGACTGTATTATTAGCAGTGAGTTCGCTTGTAAGGTATTGTGCTTTTTCCTCTGATGCGATGTTCCGATACTATAAATTTGTTATGGGCGATGTTCAGATAAGATGTTTGTCGCATAATTGCTTTGCTTTGCTATGTTGTTGCTTTTTCTAGCCTTTTGCTAAACATTGGAATATTGGTTGTCCATTGCAGAAATCTGGCTAGAGCCCTTTTTCTTTCTTTCTTTCTTTTCCTTCCATTTTCGTTCATTAGTTCCCTTTTCTTCTTCTTAGTTCACTTATGCAAGCATAAGAACTCGCTTGCGGCCCGACCGGCTATTATCATCATTATCAGTCTGTGTCTGTCAAGTGTAACTAAAGTACCAAAAACGTAACATCCCGTTTGTAGTCTTTTCTATGTCGTACGGTGTGAATGACAGACACAACGATCCCACCCCGTAAATCACCCACTCTCAACCATTGTCAGGTGGTTTACAGGTATGCAATAGTGTAGCGGTTGTCAAGATTACAATAGTGAACTGAATGAAATATTATGGTTGCGATGTGCATATGATGTTGCGTGAGAGAGAGCGAGTCCGTGAGTGGATCACCCAGAGTGCATGTGTGAGAGCATGCCGTGTGTGATTGCTGTGGGATTGCATGCACGTATGTATGAATGAGGGGTGCCAGTTATTATTAGTAACAAAACAGCAAGGACAGACATTTTCCCCGACACGTCACACACACACACACACACACACACACACACACACACACACACACACACACACACACACACCACACACACACACACACACAACACACAAATAAAAAGAAAACCAAGGACGATCGATAAATCGCGTGGCCCCACAGGGCGCCGATCGTAATAGTCAAAGAGTGCACAACACCATTGTTCTATTCTATCTTTTTGCTTAATGTCCTCGGATGCTAAAGAGCATATTAGGGACAGTCGATGAAACAACCTTGTCTTGTTCCTTTCCTTCAGGTGATGCTTAATGTCCTCGGATGTCGGTCGACAGATTAGGGACAAGCTGAGACCACTGCGTTAGCATGGTTCAATTTACGTCCACGGAAACCATGAGGCTCGTTAGGACGGCCAGCCCAGGACGGCCACCTCGACTCTCACACAGCTCCTGAACTATGCTTGTTTTGTAAGTAAGTAAACATGGTGCTTAACGTCCACAGAAACCATAAAGCTTATTAGGGACGGGGAGAAGGGGGGAGGGGAGAAGGGGGGAGGGGGTATAGAGGCGGGGGAAGAGGGAGATTAGTCACCACCAGAATGACTTCTGCATTAAGGTGGGTAGCGATGAGAGCCATTTTAATATTTCATTAACTGTGAGGGACAATGTCACAAGACAGTGTCCACAAACCACAACTTCTGAAGTGAAAGGAGATCCGAAGCAGAGGTCCCTCTGCTTACCAGCCTACCGCCTTACCGCTGGGCCACACCGGCTCACAGCAGCACCACGTGATGATGAAGTGATGCTTAATGTCCTCAGATGTCAGTTGACATATTAGGGACAAGTTGTGACCGATGCCGAAGCACGGTTCAATAATTCTTTACGTCCACGGAAACCAGAAGGCTCGTTAGGACGGACAGCCCAGGACGGCCACCTCGACTCTCACACAGCTCCTGAACTATGCGGCACCACGTGAAGCCCGAGTGGTTAAATACCGTCTCAGCTGTTACTGACCAGTTTATGTCAACCCGACATCCGAGGACATGAAGCCCCACGTCATCATCATACTGACCAGCCTGGACATCGTCCCACATGGTTGCGTCACCGGGCATCTGGTGGTGGTGGTGGGTGGGGGTCGGACCGCCCTTCTTGGTCGTGCAACCAGCAGAAAATGGACTTTATCGCGAGGACCACTAAATCCAGTGTTCTCAAAATTTTAATAGCAGCATTTTTCACAAGGTAGCACGTGCCATATTACTTCTTGCAGACTGTTCAGTCATTCTTTCACACACTCACTGTCACACACACACACACACACACACACACACACACACACACACACACACACACACACACACACACACACACACACACACACACACACACACACACACACCACACACACACACACACACACACACACACACACACACACACACACACACACACACACACACACACACACACACACACGCAAGTAGTGGAGCCAAAAGTCCCTCATCCCTTTTTGCGCAGCCGAAATGCGCAGCGCAGAAAAAGTCAGGTTGGGTGCCTGTGGATGAGAGGCGGCGTAAGAGAGGGTTGGTTTAAAGAGTGTAAAATCGATAAGGTTAAAGTAAAGTTGTGTCGGGTGCCTGTGGTGACGGTCGCGTGTGGACGGTCATAAAAGTTTATGGGGGGTGTGATAAGCTGGTGGCTGGCTGTTTTTTCCCTCTTCCCTTTCCTTTTATCTCCCTTTTCCTCCCTCCCTCCCCCTACCCTTAGTCCCTTCCCTACCTTTAGGTGTGAGTGAGTGAGTGTAAGAAAGAGAGAGAGAGAGGAGGGGAGAGAGGGGAGGGGAGGCGAGGTGGTGTGAGTGAGTGAGTGATTTATTTAAATGTCGGATAATAGTCAATAAGACTTGAGCTGTATTGACATTGTTAAAAAAGAAGAAGAAAAAGGAATGGTCTGGTGTGGTGCTTGCCTCTGTGTTTATTGATTGGTTTTCAGTTTCCCCCCTCTGTGTTTATTTAGTTGTTTTCAATTTCCCCCCTCTGTGTTTATTGATTGGTTTTCAATCCCCCTCCCCCCCCCCCTGTGTTTATTGATTGGTTTTCAATCCCCCCTCCCCCCCTTGTTTATTGATTGGTTTTCAAATCCCCCCCCTCCCCCTCGTGTTTATTGATTGGTTTTCAATCCCCCCCCCCCCCTGTGTTTATTGATTGATTTTCAATTCCCCCCCCCCCCTGTGTTTTGTGATTGGTGTCTCGCCCCCCCCCCTCTGTGTTTATTGATTGGTTTTCAGATTCTCCCCCCCCCCCCCCCTCTGTGTTTATTGATTGGTTTTCAATTCCCCCCCCCCTCTGTGTTTATTGATTGGTTTTCAATTCCCCCCCCCCCCTCTGTGTTTATTGATTGGTTTTCAATTCCCCCCCCTCTGTGTTTATTGATTGGTTTTCAATTCCCCCCCCCCCCCCTCTGTGTTTATTGTTGTTTTCAATCCCCCCCCCCCCCCCTCTGTGTTTATTGATTGGTTTTCAATCCCCCCCCCCCCCTCTGTGTTTATTGATTGTTTTCATTCCCCCACACCCCCCCCTCTGTGTTTTATTGATTGTTTATCCCCCCACCCCCCCCCCTCTGTGTTTATTGATTGGTTTTCAATTCCCTCGGTTATTCAACCCCCCCCCCCCTCTGTGTTTATTGATTGTTTTCAATTCCCCCCCCCCCCATCCCCCCCCCTCTGTGTTTTATTGATTTGTTTTCAACCCCCCTCTGTGTTTATTGATTTTTTCTTCCCCCCCCCCCCCCCCCCTCTGTGTTTATTGATTTGTTTTCAATTCCCCCCCCCTCTGTGTTTATTGATTTGTTTCAATTCCCCCCCCCCCCTCTGTGTTTTATTTGTTTTCAATTCCCCCCCCCCCCTCTGTGTTTTATTTGTTTTCAATTCCCCCCCCCCCCCCTGTGTTTATTGATTGTTTCAATTCCCCCCCCCCTCTGTGTTTATTGATTTTCAATTCCCCCCCCCCCCCTCT
>JABMCL010000477.1:17500-20000 GCA_018857735.1 Alviniconcha marisindica | reverse complement strand
GTTTCATTAATTGTGAGGGACCAAATCACAAGACAGTGTCCACAAACCACAAACCATTTGAAGAGAAAGGCGGAGAGCCGAAGTCCTTTTGCTTACCAGCCTAACGCCTTACCGCTGGGCCACACCGGAGCAACATGAACAGTTACAAGCACAACAGGCGTCGTTCAGGGTTCCTCGTTCAGCCGCGCAAAGCTGCACTCGAACGCGTCATAGGTTGCGTAACTGTGACACATAAGAGGGGGAACTCTGCGACTGTGTCGCCGAGGCCCGGATCTAAAAGACGGATCTAAAAGACGCTAATGAGAATTTAAAACTCGTCAGTGGTTAACGTTAAGCACCGTGTGTACTTTACTTGTTTTGTTGTTACAGGGAGATGGAGCTGGGTTCTCATGAGCCGGTTTGGCTTAGCGGTAAGGCGTTAGGCTGGTAAGCAGAGGGACCTCGGTTCGAATCCGCTTCGGCTCTCCTTTTTCTTCAAAAGTTGTTGTCTGTGGACACTGTCTTGTGGCTTTGTCTCTCACAGTTAATGAAACATTAAAGTAGCTCTCATTGCCGCCCATCTTAATGCAAGTCATTCGGGGGTCATTGCGGTGGTGACAGTGTAGCGATAGGTATAATTTATAACCTGCCCCCCCCCCCCCCCTTCCCCACCCCCATAAGCCTTTTGGTTTCCTTCCGTCCGTTTGTGTGTGCGCTGCACGGAAAGTGCCAGCCCTCACTCCGCACACCCTCCCCTCCCTTATCTCCCTTGTCCTGTTGTCTGGAATGCCAGGACCTTATCAGGCGGGTGTTTACCATCCCCCCTCTCTCTCTACATTCCCTCCCCCCCCCCCCCCCACCCGTCCCCTTCCGTCACCATCCCGCTACTATTGCTGCAAGGTCATTCGCTGCTGCTGCTGCTGCTATGGCCTGCTACACGAGGACCGAGTTCTTCCCGTCCATTCATTCACAAGCCTACCTCCTCCCCGCTCTCCCCCCCCCCCCCCCCCGCTCACCCGCTTGCCAACGCTTCCTTCTTCCGCTGCCCCCCCCCCCTCCCCTTTCCCCGCCCCCCTCCACTCATCTCACCCTCCCTGCGTCAATGAAACATCTTTCCGTGTACTATCCACATTCCCCCACCCATCCCTCACACCCTCACAGCTAGCTGCTCATTCGCTCGTTTCTGTTAAAAGTGAGTTTATCGGTCCTTCTAGACTTCGCCGTCAGAGCAGCGCTCAGGAGCTGTGTGAATCTGAGTGGAGGTGGCCGTCCTGGGCTCCCGTCCCTAATAAACCTACGGTTTCTGTGGACGTAAAGCAACACTTCAACAACGGTCAGAGAAACACCCGTCCCTGATAAGCCTCATGGTTTCTGCGGACGTAAAGCAACACTGAACACCGTCAGAGTTCAGGAGCGGTCAGTGAAAGTGGAGGTGGCCGCCCTGGGCTCCCAGTCCCTAATAAGCCTGGTGGTTTCTGTGGACGTCCAGCAACCCCGAAAGGAAACAAACTTCACCCTGGCATCAAGTGGCAGGAACCCGCAGGCCCCAGATAGCGCGGTGGTAGTAGCAGCAACTGGCGGCCAGGCAGACGATGACGCTGGTTCGGACCTTCTAGGTATGAAGAATTTACTGTTGTTCTTGTAAATATGTGAACTGTATAGCACTGTTTGATAGTATTGTTATGATGAAATTGTATTTTATGCATAATTATTGCTTTATACTTTGCGGTTGTTGTTGTTTTTCTTTTTTTCCATGTGACTGTGAGAAGTGGTTGTTGTATTTGTTGTTTTGGGCTTAAAACCAGTGAAACCGATTTCTTTGTTGTTGTACTGACATAGACGTTGGTGAGTTACAGGATGTCTGTCACACTCGTGCTATAATATACAGGAGAGATGGTCATAAACAATCCGGACACTCTAACAGTGGACTGATTGGTTGCTGTTGGCAGTCTCTCTGTCTCTGTCTCGCTGTCTGTCTCTGTCTCTGCCCGTCTGTCTCTCTGTCTCGCTGTCTGTCTCTGTCTCTGCCCGTCTGTCTCTCTGTCTCTCTCTGTCCCTCTCTGTCTCTGTCTCTCACTGTATCTCTGTCTGTTTGTCTGTCTCTCTGTGTTTCTCTGTGTCTCAGTCTGTCTGTCTGTCTGTCTGTCTGTGTCTCTCTCTCTCTCTCGTGTGTGTGTGTGTATGTGTGTGTGTGTGTGTGTGTGTGTGTGTGTGTCTCTCTCTCTCTCTCTCTCTTCTCTCTCTCTCTCTCTCTCTCTCTCTCTCTCTCTCTCTCTCTCTCTTATGGCTTTGTATCAAACTGTATGTGCACCCCTTCATGAAGGGCCATGGCCTTTATATGAATAAAACATCAGTCAATCAATCTCTCTCTCTCTCTCTCTCTCTCTCTCTCTCTCTCTCTCTCTGTCTCCCCTCTCTCTCCCCCCCCCCCCCCTCGACCTCCTCCTCTCCTGCCTCTGCTCGCCACTGTCCTCTCCTCCTTCCTCTCTGCCCCCCCCCCCCCCCCCCCGCCCCCATCTCT
>JABMCL010000477.1:0-15000 GCA_018857735.1 Alviniconcha marisindica | reverse complement strand
CACCCCATGTCCTTTCCCTTCTCTCTCTCCCGCCCCACCCCCACCGCATCTCCTCTCTCTCTCTCTCTCTCCCCCTTCCCATCGTTCTCAGTGTTTGTTTGTGCTAGTCGAAACGCCGCGTGTTCACTGGCACCTGGACTGCGGCAACACACGTGTAGAGAAGAGCGCGGCAAAGTAGGTCCCGCCTCCATCACCACGCTCTGGATCTTGGCTGACATATTAGGGACAGGCTGAGGCCAATGCGTGAGCATGGTTCAGTATTGCTTTACGTCCACAGAAACCATAAGGATCGTTAGGACGGAAAGCCCAGGACGGCCACCTCGACTTTCACACAGCCCCTGAACTCTGATCTTGTCAGCTTGGCGGCCCGCCCTCTGCCGGCACAGCCCAAACTCCAAGCACTTGTTTACGACCTCCTGCCGTATTTAGTCATGCCATAGGGTCCAGAAAACTGTCAGCTAACGAGCAGTTTTTTTGTTGGTGCTCAAACAGTAGTATGTTTGTTACAAACAACTCAGATTATATCAGACGTTTGTTTTATAACTGACTGTGTTGCTTACGCCAGCTGAAATAAAACCAAAATCGTTTGAATCGAGACGGGACTCTTTTTTCTTCTTTTTTTTACCCGGGGTGGATGCGCCTCATGTTTACGTGCGTGCTTGGGCGTTAGGTTGCTTCCACAGTCTTACCAGTACCCAAACCTTTCGGGGGGCGCTGACAAAGAGGGCCCCATCAGTGGCGTCACTAAATCTGGCAGAGTTTGGAGGAAGGCGCCGGAAAGCGATGCTCGGAGTGTGGCACAGCCCCTGGCACCAAACAAGGGAAAGCGGCGTAAAGCCAGAACCCCCCCCCCTACCCCCCCACCCCACCCCGGTACTTGTGTGGCCTTTCGTGTAAGTAAACATGGTGCTTAACGTCCACAGAAACCATAAGGCTTATTAGGGACGACGGGAAGGGGGTATAGAGGTGAGGGGAGAGGGAGATTATATACCTATCGCTACACTGTCATCACCAGAATGACTCCTGCATTAAGCTGGGCAGCGATGAGAGCCATTTCAGTGTTTTAGTAGGATGTGATGGACAAAGTCACAAGACAGTGTCCGCAAACCACAACCTTTTTGAAGAGAAAGGAGAAGCGGTACCGAACCGAGGTCCATCCGCTTACCAGCCTTACCGCTGGGCCAAACCTGCTCACTGGCCTTTCGTATCGTCCTGTCCCGCTAATAAAGCAAGCGGCCCACCATCATGACCTGGCGCCAAGGTCAGGTGTCAGAAGTGACAGTTCCCAGATGAGCAAGCCGGACGGACTGTGGCAGTGAGAATGAAGATGCACAGTACTTCCTTTCACTGCTATTTCCTGTATGCACATTTTTTCCTCGGTACTATTTGCATAGAAAATAACTTCTCTTTAAGCTTTCACAATATTTTCGGTGTCACACGTAATTATACACACTCTTGCTATATCTACCCCTTTTGATTTAAAGACGTTGAATTGCGACATTTGATTGATTGATTGATTGATGATTGCTTATATAGCGCTATTCTCCGCTCTCTTGAGCAGACTCACTGCGCTCGCAGGTGGTTCTACATGAGTGTCTAGCTTTATAGCGCGTTTTTGTTGTTGTTGTTTTTAATATCCACCGAAGTGGTGTACTTACAACGCTGGCATGGCTGGTGCCACATGAAACTGCAGCCGTCTCGGCGCAAGTCCTGTGTACACCATTATCCATACAACCATGCACCATGTCACTTCATGCAAAGCCACATACGTAAGGTGTATGCGTGTTTAGCTGTAACCTGCCATTTGCACTTTTGGCAGAATGATCGGTGATCTTTTACGTGCTACTGCGGTAACACGGGGGTGGAACGGATACCGAAATAAGAGTCAGCACAGAAAGTCGACCCTGGAGAAGAAAATTCTCCCGCTGCTCCAGCAGGGATTCGAACCCGCGACCTTTCAGTCACGAATCCAGCGCTCTAACCACTGAGCTATCCCTGCCCCCTAGAGAGTTGATCATAACCATAAATCAGTGTAACACTACCACCACACACCCGACATTCAAAACAAACAATTACCACCACTAAATAAAATAAGTCGAACACGATAATCTAGTTTTTCTTCCTGGTCTTCTATTCCGTTTCTTCTTACTTAAAATCAACAGTCAACAGTTCCAAGATTTTCACTCAAAGAAAATCAAATACAATAAGCAATTCCCCATCAGCTTCTATCATGTCCCTAGTCTATGCCGAGCTTTCGCTCTTGCTTTCCCCACGGCCTCCAAACCATAGCTTCTGGTCTACGTTGAGCCTGAGCTTAATTCCCCCTCTCTTCTCTTTCTCCTGTAAACATGGTGCTTAACGTCCACAGAAACCGTAAGGCTTATTAGGGACGGTTTTCTCCTGACCAATACGGCCAATACTCTCTCGTCGTCGATTCCGAGGCGTTAATGTTAAAACCGGTATGGCCACTAAATCGGGTGGCCCCACAAGGTGATGATTAGAATAGCTAAAAGGATACACAGCCTCACAGAAGACCACTGCCCAGCCGTACCTGCCTTTGACAACAATTCCTCCCCTTGATAACCACCCCAGTCAACGAAGAGTACGAGGATGGTCGTTAAATCGAGTGGCCCCGAAAGGGTGTCGATTATAATAATCAAAGAGTGCAGAACACCATTGTGTTACATCGGTTTCTGATTGACAGTAACTTATCAGATTATTGACTTCTTGGTCACTGAACTGAGGTCAGCTGTTCTTATCGGCTCTTTATGTCAGTGAAGCCCGCACACTCCCCTCGTCTAAGCTACACTAATATCAGGATTGTCATGTCAGTGAAACCCGCACACTCCCCTCGTCTAAGCTACTCTAATATCAGGATTGTCATGTCAGTGAAACCCGCACACTCGCAGCCGCATCGCTTTCAGACATCGGCCTTGGAGGAAGGATATTGTAAACCAGTGCTGGAGTTTGCGAAACCCACCCAGGAGTCAAGAAATGAGGTTTTTGTTAAAATATCCCAAAACGACCTGCTTCCTTTTCACGCGCTATCCGATCTAAATCCTAGACAATGGCGCCACATTTCTGCAACTACAGTGACAATGACAATTCTGGCATTGATAATCAGTTTGCCAAAGTGTCAGATTTTTGTTAAATGTGATAATTCTTGCCGTGATAATCACAGTTTGCCGAAGTGTCAGAGATCGTGCACCAGATCTGGAAGACGAAAAGTATAATTAATATAGTATTCCTTTCTCAGTTTGCAATGCTGCGGGTTGCCGAGAAAATGATGATGTAGAGCTTCATGTCCTTGGATGTCGGGTTGACATATTAGGGACAAATTGTGACCAGTGCGTAAGCACGGTTCAATGTTACGTTACGTCCACAGAAGCCGTAAGGCTCATTAGGACGGAAAGCCCAGGACGGCCACCTTAGTCGACTTTCACACAGCTCCTGAACTCTGCCGAGAAAATAAAGATGATGATGTAGAGCTTCATGTCCTCGGATGTCGGGTTGACATATTACGGACAACTGTGACCAATGCCTAAGCATGGTTCAATGTTGCTTTACGTCCACAGAAACCGTAAGGCTCATTAGGATGGGAAGCCCAGGACGGCCACCTCGACTATCACACAGCTCCTGAACTCTGATGAGAAAACAAAGCAAAGTAAAGTAAGTAAACATGGTGCTTAACGTCCACAGAAACCATAAGGCTTATTAGGGACGGGGAGAATGGAGGGAAGGGGGTATGGAGGTGGGGGAAGAGGGAGAGTATATACCTATCGCTACACTGTCACCACCAGAATGACCTTCATTACGATGGGCATCGATGAGAGCCATTTTAATGTTTCATTGATTGTAAGGGACAAAGTCACAAGACAGTGTCCACAAACCACAACCTTTTTGAAGAGAAAGGAGAGCCGAAGCGGTATCGAACCGAGGTCCTTCCGCTTACCAGCCTAACGCCTTACCGCCAGGCCAAACCGGCTCTCACTGCTTCTGATTCTAGTCACACCAGACGGAAGCGAGGTCCCGCTGTCAGGTGATACGATGTCCCGCTCCATATAATGGAGCGAACTGAAAGAACAGAAGTAGCAACTGAGCTACACTCTGCTGTCACGTCCCGCTGAACATAATCACGGTGAAATCCAGCGACTAAAATCACGTAATAGAAATTATAGCAACTGATCGCAGGACACCTGAGGAAATGCTCATGGCAGGGTGGAGGTCAGAGTTCAGGTGTATGGTCACTGAAACAGGAACATCAGCGAGTTTCAGTCAGTGGAAAAATCGATGTCCCCGCCCAGCTTGATGATGATGATGAAGTGGTGCTTAATGTCCTCAGATGTCAGTTGACATATTAGGGACAAGTTGTGACCAATGCCGAAGCACGGTGCAATAAATCTTTACGTCCACGGAAACCAGAAGGCTCGTTAGGACGGACAGCCCAGGACGTCCACCTCGACTCTCACACAGCTCCTGAACCATGGCCGCCCAGCTTGGATGACGGCAGCCCTTTGTGTCCGGGTGTGGCTCCTTCCCTCCCTGCCACGACTGCTCGGTGACCACTCGAGTGTGACGAGATGCCGCTTTGATATCCTCGTTCGGTCGGGTTCACATGCAGAACCGTCAAAGAAAACAGCTCGGCTGTACGCTAATAATTTACCGTAACAGCTGAACACGACCCCTTATTGCGTTACACTCGGTATTGCATCGACACTGACATGGGACACTGGTTGCCAGTCTACGGAGATGGTTAATGTTCTGTTAGTAACTCAGGTGATCTATGGCCGTGACGAAATTACAGATGTTTTATAAAGCTACCGTTGACGGTATTCTCTCTTTTGGAATGTCTCGCAGGGGTGGGAACGCATCCAAACAAGACAAAAACAGACTGCACAAGAAGAAGGCGGGTGGGGAAAGGGCAAGAAAGCATAGACACGGCTTATCATCGACTGGTGACAAGCTGACTCAAGGCAATTTTGGGTGCGGGGAAACAACCACTGAGACCTGAATCTCTCTGTCTGTCTCTGTCACACACACACACACACACACACACACGCACGCACGCACGCACACACACACACACACCACACGCACCACACACACACACACACACACACACACACACACACACCACCCACACATACACACCACACACACACACACACACACACACACACACACACACACACACACACACACACACACACACATCACCACACACACACACCACACACACCACCACACACACACACACACACACACACACACCACACACACACGCACAAACACTCACACGGGCGCACACACACACACACACACACACACACACACACACACACTGAGCAACACACAGCTTCCTCACTGTGATCTCTGCTCAGGCATGAACTGCTGTCAAATTCCGCGACCTAAACAACAACAAAAACCTCGCCCCCCCCCCCCGAAAAAAAAAGCGAGAAAAAGAGAAGCGTGCGTCACGTGCTGCCGCTCTGTCACTGCCTGAGTTGCCTACGTCACAACAGCTATAAATAACGGCACTCACGCCCCTTTCTGTCTGTGCAGGTTAGTCAGGAGTGCGGGCTGTTGCGACAGTTCGGACGCCAGAGTCTTCTTCTTGTCCATCGCCGCTACACTGTCGGGGCTGTGAGGACGAAGTCAGCGGTAAGTCTGGCACACAGATGTTAATGTCTTTGTTATTTTTGCAGTCATATCTCCCAGTATGGTTGACCTCAACCGTCAATGTTAGACTGAAACGTGTACACCTGTTGGGAGACAGGTTAACGGCGCCTCTCCACAGAGTAGGGGGGGGGGGGGCGGGAGGGTTGTGTGCACTTTTTTGGCACGACTGTGGTAATTTTAGCATGTGGCGGCCTGCATGCAGGCATTGTGCGTTATTTGACGCTGTGAAAACACGCACGGTTTTGCATGGCAGTTTTTATACGCTATATTGATGTACGTTTTGATTCATTCTGACGCATTCATGGCTTGGGTGCAGTTTGTGTACCTTGTATTTATATTTACTTACTCGCATGCCAGGTGAATTACCGGTGGCGTTTCGAGTGTCCGTTGTGGTATTCGTGTGAGCTCTACAGTGCCGACCAACTCATCTTGCTTGTCGGTAGGTGGCGGCCTGACGGTGCTAAGCTGACCAGCAGCTCGTCGGTTTGAAGCGTTGGGTGTTAGAGACGAACTCCGCTGTTCGGCAACGTTGTGAACCGCTGGGCAGTTGTCGGTGTGACGGCTGGCACTCCCCGACGTCAGTGATGCCGCTGCCGCAGACTTTGCACTCTCTTCTTGTCGCTGTGGCTGTGGATGGGGCATGACGTCATGACTATGGCGGGTAAGTCTGTTTTTTATTTCTCCTTCCTGTTCTTGTCTTGTTGTAGCCAACATGTAGCTATACGTTTTATTTCTCCTTCCTGTCGTTTGGAGGAAGGTGCCGGAAGGCGATGCTCGGAGTGTGGGTGTTGGGGTGGGGGAAGGGGGAGGGGGGATTCGGGGGTCCTCGGGTTTCTGGTCAGAGGCTCGGGGACGCGTATCGTGTGTGTTGAAAGTAAGGAAGTCTTGAAAGTATAAGGCCCGTCTCTACATTCCCTCCATTCCACCTTCCTGCGCTTGTGGATGCCAACGCTGCGTGAGAGAGAGAGGGGGGGGAGAGAGGGAGAGAGAGAGAGGGGAGAGAGAGAGAGGGGGGGAGAGAGAGGGCGGGGAGAGAGAGAGGGGGAGAGAGAGGGCGGGGGAGAGAGAGAGGGAGGAGAGAGAGGGCGGGGAGAGAGAGAGGGGGAGAGAGAGAGAGGCGGGGAGGGAGAGAGAGGGCGGGAGAGAGAGAGAGGGCGGGGGAGAGAGAGAGAGGGAGAGAGGGAGAGCAGAGAGAGAGACAGAGAGGGGAGAGAGAGAGAGAGAGAGAGAGAGAGACAGAGAGAGAGAGAGAAAGAGAGGAGAAGGTGTGTGTGTGTGTGTGTGTGTGTGAGAGAGAGAGAGAGAGAGAGAGAGAGGGTGTGTGTAGATGAGAGAGAGAGACAGACAGACAGACGGAGATCAAGTGACAGTGTCCGGCTTAGTTTTGGGGTCGATCCCCAGTTGTGTCCCGCTGCCCCCCCCCCCATGCAGTGGCCCCAGTCGCCATCATTAGCTCCCTTGGGGAGCTCTTGCACGTTCAATACGCAAAAGGTGACTACCTCTTTGTTCAAGGGAGGTCAGTAATTAATTGTAGCCTATTGGTCAACGAGTCCCACAGTTAGAGAGGACGGTCAGAAATCGGCAGACGGCCCCACAGTTAGAGAGGACGGTCAGCAATCGGCAGACGGCCCCACAGTTAGAGAGGACGGTCAGCAATCGGCAGACGGCCCCACAGTTAGAGAGGACGGTCAGCAATCGGCAGACGGCCCCACAGTTAGAGAGGACGGTCAGCAATCGGCAGACGGCCCCACAGTTAGACAGGACGGTCAGCAATCGGCAGACGGCCCCACAGTTAGAGAGGACGGTCAGCAATCGGCAGACGGCCCCACAGTTAGAGAGGACGGTCAGCAATCGGCAGACGGCCCCACAGTTAGAGAGGACGGTCAGCAATCGGCAGACGGCCCCACAGTTAGAGAGGACGGTCAGCAATCGGCAGACGGCCCCACAGTTAGAGAGGACGGTCAGCAATCGGCAGACGGCCCCACAGTTAGAGAGGACGGTCAGCAATCGGCAGACGGCCCCACAGTTAGAGAGGACGGTCAGCAATCGGCAGACGGCCCCACAGTTAGAGAGGACGGTCAGCAATCGGCAGACGGCCCCACAGTTAGAGAGGACGGTCAGCAATCGGCAGACGGCCCCACAGTTAGAGAGGACGGTCAGCAAAAATTCGGCAGAACGGCCCCCCACAGTTAGAGAGGACGGTCAGCAATCGGCAGACGGCCCCACAGTTAGAGAGGACGGTCAGCAATCGGCAGACGGCCCCACAGTTAGAGAGGACGGTCAGCAATCGGCAGACGGCCCCGCAAGGCGCCCATCGCGAGAGTCGGAGAGGGCGTAACACCATTGTGTTACAGACAGACAGCGTAACACCATTGTGTTACAGACAGACAGCGTAACACCATTGTGTTACAGACAGACAGCATAACACCATTGTGTTACAGACAGACAGCAACACAGGACAGTAACACCATTGTGTTACAGACAGACAGACAGGGCGTAACACCATTGTGTTACAGACAGACAGCATAACACCATTGTGTTACAGACAGACAGCATAACACCATTGTGTTACAGACAGACAGCATAACACCATTGTGTTACAGACAGACAGCATAACACCTTGTGTTACAGACAGACAGCATAACACCATTGTGTTACAGACAGACAGACATAACACCATTGTGTTACAGACAGACAGCATAACACCATTGTTACGACAGACAGCTAACACCATTGTGTTACAGACAGACAGCATAACACCAGTTGTGTTTACAGACAGACAGCATAACACCATTGTGTTACAGACAGAACAGCATAACACCATTATGTTACAGACAGACAGCATAACACCGTTGTGTTACAGACAGACAGAAAATAACACCATTGTGTTACAGACAAAACAGCATAACACCATTGTGTTACAGACAGACAGCATAACACCATTGTGTTACAGACAGACAGCATAACACCATTGTGTTACAGACAGAGACAGCATAACACCATTGTGTTACAGACAGACAGACAGAGACAGGAGGGCAGGCGGGCAGGCAGGCAGGCAGGCAGACTGTCTGTCTGACAGACTATGCAGTGTGTGTGTGTGCGTGTGTGTGTGTGTGTGTGTGTGTGTGTGTGTGTGTGTGTGTGTGTGTGTGTGTGTGAGAGAGAGGGGGGGGGGGGCAGTAGAAGAGAGGAGAGAGGGGCGTAGAGAATGTGTGTGTGTGTGTGTGTGTGTGTGAGAGAGAGAGAGAGAGAGAGAGGAGAGAGAGAGAGAGAGAGAGAGAAAGAAAAAACTCGAACTCGAACTCGAAAACTTTATTTTCCAAGGATTGTAGTTTAGGTTCATTTAGACCTGTCTTACAACTAGTCCTTGCTAAACTACTGAATAAGTGAAACATGGAGAAACAATTATATGAAAACAAAAAAAAAAAACAAACAACAACAAAACTTTACAAACTCGATTAATATTTAAACATGATAAACAATATACAAACAAATAAAATATAACACTACCCCTATTAATAGTAATAAACATACCGGAACAGCAAAATCAGTGAAAATACTTTGAGAGAGCGAGAGAACTCGAACTCGAACTCGAAAACTTTATTTTCCAAGGATTGTAGTTTAGGTTCATTTAGACTGTCTAACAACTAGTCCTTGCTAAGCTGTCGAATAAGTGAAAACTGGAGAAACAATTATATAAAAATAAAAATAGAAATGTTTTACAAACTCGATTAATATTTAAACAGGATAAACAATATATAAACATATCAAATATAATACTACCACTATTAATAGTAATAAACATACAGGAGCAGCAAAATCATTGAAAATACTTTGAAATGACAATGAATAAATAAGATGTATACATAGCAAAAATGGTGTTGACGTATCTCGCAATTATTTGTAAATCACGAAAACATAACATGGTTCAGTGGTACGTGGGGGAGGGGGGGGGGAGAAAGAAGAAGAAGAAGAAAAAAAAAGAAAAAAAATGTTGATCAGATCATAAATCACAGTAGGCAATGCTGCATTCACTCACACACAGATACACACACACACACACACACACACACACACACACACACACACACACACACACAAGCGGTAGCAACAGTAAATCACTTTCAGGAATGTGATAAACGATGATACCGGCATCTGTATAGCAAGCACTGGTCTACAGAGTAAAATGGGGGGGGGGGGTATAAGCTGTCTTATACGGTTGTGTTAAGGTGCTCACGGAGGTTTCTCTTGAAGGAGCTGAGTGAGTGACATGATCTGAGGTGCACTGGAAGACTATTCCAAAACAGGGCACCAGAAAAGACCATGCTTGTTTTGAATAAATCTATTCTTGGCTTTGGTAACTGAAGGTAGTTGTTTTTGGAGCTAGAGTGGGGAGCTTTGTACAAGCTAGATATGTACACTGGCGCATTGTTGGTAAGTGCCCTATACAAAAAAACACCCTTGTTGTAGTCCAGTTGTTTGTGAAGGTTCAAATTCCTATCTTATTCAGTTTCTGGTCAGTGGTTAGATTTTTATCTGGAAGGATTAGCTTTCCGGATCTTCTTAGTAGAGAATTTAATCTTTTTTTGAGACATCACTACAGCCCCCCCACACTACGGATGCGTATAAAAGTGGGATTTAATTTGAAGAAAAGCTTTAAAGTATCAGGTCAACAATGTCTTTAGTTAGATAGAAGGAAGACACGCTTAGAGAATGTTTTGCACAGTGTGTCAGTATGTGTATCCCACCGAAGTTTGTTGTCTTAATTATTCCAAAAAGTCGGTGTTCTGCCACTTGTTAAAAATTTTACTCCATGTAGTAACAGATCAAACGATAAAGGTAACAGCTGATGCTTCTGCCTTGTACCATTTCAAGAGTGGGTTTTCTTTGAATTGTGACCATAGAGAGAGAGAGAGAGAGAGAGAGAGAGAGAGAGAAGAAGAAGAAGAAGACAGACAGACAGACAGACAGACAGACAGAAAAGACAGACAACAGACAGACAGACAGCAGAAAACAGGAGGGAGGGGGGCAGAAAGGGAAAAAAACAGAAGAAAATGTGTGTATGTGTGTGGGGGGGGGGGGGGGTCTAGAGAGACAGACAGCAGACAGACAGACAGACACAGAGAATCTTCGCGAGCGCGGCCGTCTGTGTTTAAGGCAGCCAACACTGGAGACGCACAAAACGTTACCGACACCAATAAAATAAAAACGAAACGTAATAGTCTAGGTTCTGTTTTTCTGTTTCCTTTTTTTTTTTTTTGCCCTTAGTAACACCGGCCAGTTAACAATTACATCAGAGAAAATCCACTATAGCGTCAAGAGATGGAAAACTGTGAACAGCCCTAACGGTATGCCAGGAGCAGATCCAAGATTCAAGATTACTTTATTATCTCATCAGAAAAAATTATAACGTTGGCTTCATACATGATATAATTATAGATACATGACATGCCAGGCTTGCACGCTCGCTTTTGCTATCGCTACAACACTTTGATTTGTGTTTGAGCGCTTGTTCTTGTCTTATGAGTAAAGTGATGTAGTAATTTATTATTAGTACTTATGTACTTGTTTGTAAGGAACGTATTGTGTGAATGTAACTTTACTTTCCGCCCCCCCTCCCCCGATACAACGGTACTGGTTGAATGGGCGTAAAACACGGTTACTTACTTCTAGCCCCTTCTTATTTCTTTTGAGCAAAAAGCTCAGTAAAACTTTGGAACCCTTGCTATCTACCCATAGCTTGATGAATCTGTGATGAACTTACGCGGGAAAACGCCCGGCATGTACCACTTTTTATCTCTGCAGCCAAGACCAACTCCCTCGTCATGAACGAATTAATCAGCATTCATTAACATGTCCACAAAAAAACCCCCCCCCCCCCCCCCACCTCATGACCTTTCAGCCTTCAGTCCGAGTCACGAGCGTGTCTGGTCATCCTGGTTGATGAACCCTAGCGGTCACTTTATGGGGGGTTTGGTTTTCGTGGTGCAGCGGGAGGGGTGTCCGTCATCCATCTTGGCCTGAGGGACTTTGTTGCTTAACGTTCACGGAGGCGGCGGCCTGTTGGGCCCGGAAACCATTTGGCCTTTTCATTTCCGGGGAACTCCCAATTTCCCTCCACCCTAGTCCCCCGGGCAACCAACGGAGCGTGGGGGGCTTGGGAACCTAAAAAAAAAAACAAAACCACCACACACACACACACACACACACACACACATGTACACGCACACACACACAACACCACACACACACACACCACACCACCCCCACCAACACTCCACCGCCCCCAGCCCCCGATGTAAACCCGGGGTTTAAGGGAAAAAAAAAGGTTTTTTAACGGGAAAAAAGGGGGTATGGAGGTGGGGGAAGAGGGAGATTATATACCTATCGCTACAATGTCACCACCAGAATGACTCCTGCAATAAGATGGGCAGCTATGAGAGGCATTTTAATGTTTCATTAATTGTGAAAGAGAGTCACAAACAAAACAGTGTCCTAAGATCCACTCACACTGCCAATTATCCCATTCTAGGCACACCCGACGAAAGCGAGGTCCTGCAGTCATGTGATACACCGTCACGCTCCATATATGGTGGCGTCCAGTGAAGTGAAAGTGTAGAAATAGCAACTGACCGCAGGCCACGTCAGGACATGCTCATGTGGCAGTCAGAGTCAAGGCGGTCAAAACTGGTTACTCTACAGTCGGTCAGAATCAAGGCGGTCAAAATTTGGGTTTCTCTACAGGCCCGGGCAGCTCGCTGACCACTCGGTCGTGACGAGATGACCACTGTGGCGTATTCCGGCGGTCAGGGTCACATGCGAAACAATAAAAGAACTCGGCAGTACATCGAGACACTGTATTAATAGTAACTGAACCCACACGGCACCCCCGCACGCACGCCCCACACACGTACACACACACACACAACAGTAAAGGGGGGATTTGTTCCCAAACAAAAACTTCACACACACACACACACACACACACACACACACACACACACACAATTTCACAGGTTTCCGTGCACGCGCCGACACACATCAAATTTATAGTGCGCGTTCGGCGATTCAGTGCGCTGTCTCTTTTAATTAAACAACAGCATGGAATGCATAAATACTCACAAAAAAATCAACAGCATAATGATACATTCATGCTTGTCATACAAAGCAAAGCAAAACTGATACACTGAAACACAACAACCCCCGCATATATTTTTTTTTGTAAAAATTTTTTTTTAAAAATTTATATAAATTTTATATATATATATATATATATATATATATATAATATATATATATATAAAATAATAGTGGGTAGGAATACTTGGGTTTGGGGCCCAAAATGATGGGTATAGACGAGTGGCTGTTAGAGATAAATAGGTAGATAGAGACAAGTATTAAGCACCCCATTAGCCAGAGGCAAGTCCAGTGGGCGGTAATGGGAGTAGAAAAATAAACCTTGGTTGGCTTCTGTGGACGTTAAACACCATGTTTACTTTTATTTTAGGTTGGTAAGGGGAAAACCCTTTCGATACCGCTTCGGCTCCCCCTTTCTCTTAAAAAAGGCTGTGGTTTTCCCTTTGGGGGAAATTTTACAATCACTTTACTGAAACTTTAAAATGGCCCCTCGTCGCTGCCCATCTTAATGCGGGAATCATTCTGGTGGTGAAAAGTGTGGCGATGGTATATAATCTCCCCCCCCCCCACCCCCTATACTCCCCCCCCCCCCCCCTTCTCCCCGCCCCAAAATAAGCCGTACGGTTTCTGGAGGTTAAGCACCATGTTTACTTTACTATATAATTAAAATTTTAAAAAAAATCATTAAACAAAAAAAACACTAAAATCGAAACCTCAATCGACCCCCAAACATATAAATTATAGGCAGCATTTATGAAGCAACATATAAAATCCCGGCAGTATGTAATTCCTCTGCCCGGTCAGCTCCGGCGTTGTGAAGCCCACCCTGCTGCAAACCTCGAATCATAATTAGACACCATAGGTCAGGCGGATGACCCACGCATATGCCTGTGAGCAATGTGAAATGAAATTAATCAAAGCATGCATATGCAAATTCGATCCGTTGGAGGTAGTGCGGACAGGATATTTATAGTAAACGATGCGTGACCTTGTAGATAAAGCCAAACAAGCCTACTACTCTGCCAAGATTCAGTCTAGCACAGCTTGTAAACAGCTCTTTCAAAATATCGACACCATTCTCGGTAGAAACAGTTCTTCACCTCTTCTTTCAACGTTTGACTCTGACGACCTGGCGAATGTCATTTCTTCACCGAGTAATTTCCGCACTATCAAAAACAGTTTTCCTCCTCCAAACCCAACTGATACATCTTTCGCTGGAAATCCCCCCCGCTAATTTTTGAGCCTGTCACGAATGAATTTGTCTTAAAAATAATAAACAGTGCACCTGCCGTGATTTCTGAGCTCGACCCCATTCCCACCATGCTTCTTTATGAAAACCTTGACATCCTCTTGCCGACCATCACGAACATCGTCAACACATCTCTTAACACTGGCATTGTACCACGTGATCTGAAGACTGCCGTTGTCCAATCTCTGTTGAAAAAGCCATCACTTGACGAAAATCTTTTGAAAAACTACCGTCCCATTTCTAACCTTCCAAAATCCTTGAAAAAGTCGTTCCCATCTCCAAGAAAACAACCTCAGCAGCCCCGGTCAGTCAGCCTATCGAGCAGGACACAGCACCGAGACCGTTTTGTTACGTGTTGTCAACGATATTCTCTCCGCTCTGGACAATGACGACATTTCTGTTCTTCTTTTGTTGGATCTTTCTGCCGTTCTTCTCTCCCGCCGGAACTGCACTCCCATGGTTTCAGTCATATATATATCTCTCTCTCAGACAGGTATCAGCACAGAGTTCAGGAGCTGTGTGAAAGTGGAGGTGGCCGCCCTGGGCTCCCGTCCCTAATAAGCCTACGGTTTCTGTGGACGTAAAGCAACACTCAACCCAAAAGGTATCAGTCCACTTCATTAACTTTTTAAATTTTTGGGTTTTCCCGGGGTTTTGGGGGGGGCTAACCGGGGGGGGCCCCCCCAAAAGGGGGCCCCCAGAAAAAATTTTTCCCCCCCCCAATTGGCACTGCGCAATTTCTGTTTCAACTGCTGTGCCTGGCCAGAGTCACAAAAGACAATGTCCGTCGCACTGCTGTTGACAAAAAACTTGGACAACTCAAGCAAAGGAAGTCCAATCTTTTTAGGCCCCGCTCCACCTCCCTACTCATGACCCCTTCTGGGCTAAGTTGAGGGGCCCGCTCCACCTCCTCCCCTAAGATCTCTTTTATCTTT
>JABMCL010002201.1:67500-96190 GCA_018857735.1 Alviniconcha marisindica | reverse complement strand
CAGTTTCAATTTGACTTTATGTTCTGTTAGCAGTGCATGTCCACATATACTCACCCATGCACACATGCACAAAGAGAGAGAGATGTTCATAGACTGACTTTTTAATGCACAGTGTACACATCACACAGAGAGGGAAAGAGAAACATGTTAATAGATTGACTTTTTAATGCACAGTGCACACATGGACAGAGAGAGGGAAAGAGATATGTTAATAGACTGACTTTTTAATGCACAATGCACAGAGAGGGAAAGACAGAAATGTTAATAGATTGACTTTTTAATGTACAATGCGCACATGCACAGAGATAGAGAGAGAGAAATGTTAACAGATTGACTTTTTAATGCACAACACAGCTGCTGCGACTAGCTCACCTGCTGCGTGTTGAGGCTAAGGACTCGGCGGAGCGTGACGGCAAGGTTTTGCTTTTGCTGGCCCAGGCTGCTCTTGGAGCTGGTGACACCGGCTTTGCAAATCAATGCTGTCAGCAGCTGGTTGCTGCCAGTTATGGGCCAGCATGGACAGTGTGTGTGGATCTGGCAGAGCAGGAGACTTTCAAGGACATTTCTGCCAAGTGAGTGCTGGTTGTTTGTTGACATGGTGTGTGAAAGAATTTGAACTTGATATGATTTTACTCTTCTCATCATCAGATGGTGGTTTGTAGTCAAAATGTGTTTTGAAGTGTAGATTTTGTGGCCAGTATATCATTTTACAGGAATAGACTGTAAAGTTTGCATGTGAAAAGTAGGCCTAAAATGAAGTAAGTAAATAATACAAAAATTAAGTTCTTTGTGTGTGTGTGTGTGTGTGTGTGTGTGTGTGTGTGTGTGTGTGTGTGTGTGTGTGTGTGTTTTGTGTGTGCAGAGTGAACTTGCTGTCATTTGCAGTGACTTTCTGTAGTCCGGAGATGATAGAACCAATCTTGCAGGCCCGCTGTCTGCTGCACAGACAGGTAGGAACAGTAATCAGAAAAGTGGTTTGTTGTTTTATGTCACCTGTAATGAAGTTAGGATGGAAGTATGTTGCCATACCCACTCTCCTCCATTCAATTTTTAAAATAACTGACAGTTGATGTAAATGTTCTGTTGCATTCCTAGGTCATCAGCTACACTTTACAGATGATGTGAAGTAATTTATCCCATGTTGTTCTCTCTCACTTCTTTCACATGTCCACTTTGGTGGCCTTCACAGATGTTTCTGGCCTCCTCAGCCCTGCCAGCCCACCATACAACTTCTCTCTCAAGGGTGTAGAGGTTATCTCTGGTCATGCTGCTTTCAGGGGGCCATCCTGCAGAGGGCAGTGCTGGAGCAAGTGTTGTATGGTCATTGGGGCAGTGTCACAGGGACATGTCTCTGGTTGGCCTATTGTTTAGTTTGTTGAAAAGGATGGATCCCATGTGGTTCCTGATGATTTCTTTTTGTTGAAAAGGATGGATCCCATGTGGTTCCTGATGATTTCCTTTTGTTGAAGAGGATGGATCCCATGTGGTTCCTGATGATTTCCTTTTGTTCAAGAGGATGGATCCCATGTGGTTCCTGATGATTTCCTTTTTTTTGAAGAGGATGGATCCCATGTGGTTCCTGATGATTTCCTTTTTTGAAGAGGATGGAACCCATGTGGTTCCTGATGATTTCCTTTTTTTGAAGAGGATGGATCCCATGTGATTCCTGATGATTTCCTTTTTTTGAAGAGGATGGATCCCATGTGGTTCCTGATGATTTCCTTTTTTTGAAGAGGATGGATCCCATGTGATCCCTGATGATACCTTTTGCCCACAGTTGTTGCTGGAGAAGGTGGGCCACGTCCTCTCACAGCAGGCACAGACAGAAACAGGCAGGGAGGAAACAGAGGATGCCCCAAATCATGGTAGTTGTCATGGCAGCCCCTTCTCTGCTCGTGCCGCTCTGCAGCAGACGCAGGCCATTCTATCATCCACGCAGCATCACACACGAGCGGTGTTGTCATCGGTGACCGACACAGCCTGGTGGAAGAGAGCTGTTGAGTCGCTTAAGCATCCCATGCGCTTGGAGGAGATGGGCAGGCAAGATGTGGAGGCTTCATCAGAGTTCATCAAGCAGGGTTGTCACCCATTCTATGAGGATGTGATGGAGGACTGTTATCTTGATGTGGTGAGTGATCTGCTGTTTTCAAATCAATAAAAAATTAGGGGAGGTCATAATTTTGGTCTGAAAGCACCTTATATAGCAAAGAAACAGGCACTAAAAACTTGAAATCTTTGTTTCCTCTATGGTACATCAATGAAGGTAACTTTTCTTTTTTGCTTGTAAATGTTGACAGGAAAGATACAAACCTTAAGTGAGTGTGGCTTTAGTTTGTATTGTTTGTGCAGGAAAGAAATACGTTGAAATATACAAAATGTGACAGTTGCTGGTGAGTCTCACACACATTTCTGGTTCGCAGCTTTTTACGCCCTTATTGCTTCGAAGTAATGACAGAGTTTTGGTAAACAAAGGCTTCATGGGTATTGTATATAGGTGACAGTGGTTGTCAGCATTCAGTCCATAAAGATGGTGATACTATGTTGACAGAGCTCTGTAGACTATGGTTCCATGGGAGACCAGGAGACTTCGGGCCCTGACCTGAGTGGGAGTGTGCACAGAACAGCCAGACTGGAGGAGACGCTGACAGAAGGGCAGAAGTGTGAGCCAGCAGAAGAAGGTGGGCACATAACTTATTTTTTCTCCCTTGACACACAGCTTATTACAAATAAAATTGCTGACACAGATACAGAATGGAGAAGAGGCTTGTTTTAGGTGACAGCTGAGTGTGAGTTAATCTACACCATTTTTGTGTGTGTGTGCAGCAAAGGCCAATGTTCAGATTTGGTTTTCTTGCTGCAAGCAGCCTAGAGCCTTTGTTCCCTAACTGTGACCATTGGGTCAAGTACTTCTTTATTCCATTAAAAGGAAAATGTGGGTACCACACATGAATAACAAACAAACAAAAAATTCTACATGTTTGAAAAATTCACAGTCTAAGTGCATGCAGTAAGAGAAAGCATTATTCCAGGTAATTTTGGGTTTGCTGTTAGTGTATGCAGATTGAGAGAAAGGGGGCATATGTCTAAGAGTAAGAGTGTGTATGTGCGTGTGTTTCATGACTTATAATTATTGAGATATGTTCTTCGTTGTGTGGTCGAACAACAGCTTTAATTTCCCACTGGGATGAATAAAGTATATTGTTATTGTTATTGCTACCACAAGCATTATTTAAACAGAATATTATACATTACTCATGGAAATGCGCTGTAAAATAAACAGTATCACACACATATTATTTAAAAAGATAATATTTTCATCCTGTCCCTTCACAGTCACACCCACATCCTTATACCCCACCCACCTTCCTTCACATGCACATATCCACAGTCCCCCTGTCACACCCCCCCCCCCTCCACACACACACACACACACATGCAGAGATGCACACACAAAGCAGACCAAATTTGCCTAAAGCTAGTAAAAGGTTGCACATATGGTAACAGGGTAAGAGATGAAAAATTTAAAGGTTTCAACACCAAAACACCAAAACACGCACACAGCAAATGTCCTAGCAAAACAGCCTAAAACATAATCCATCAAAAGAGTTTAAAGTCCCTAAGTTACTCCTGTGTAATCACAGATCAACGCCACAGCCAGTGCATGCAGTAGTTAATGGGTGAATTGACTGGAGCTATGCAGGCTGGAGAGGGTCTTGTTCTAAGGCTTAAGCACCACTGGTGGATTCCTGTGCTTTGATGCAGTGGCTTAGCTGGACCGGATGCATGTCACTTTCAGGCCATTGTGCTGACTGTCACGTACACTACTGGCAAACATAATAGCAGAGTAGCTTCAGACTCTTGCAGGCTAATGTCACACAGATTGGGGCTGCTTAAATGACTTGTTTCTGTGTATGAAGATCAGAGGGTCAGTTACAGGAATATGATGGCTGATTGTTGCATTGGAAGGTAGAATGACTTGTTTCTTTGTGTGATGATCAGAGGGTCAGTTACAGGAATATGACGGCTGATTGTTGTAGTGTAAGACAGAATGACAACAGGAATATGACAGCTGATTGTTGTAGTGTAAGACAGAATGACAACAGGAATATGACAGCTGATTGTTGTAGTGTAAGACAGAATGACAACAGGAACATGATGGCTGATTGTTGTAGTGTAAGACAGAATGACAACAGGAACATGATGGCTGATTGTTGCAGTATGAGACAGAATGACAACAGGAACATGATGGCTGATTGTTGCAGTGTAAGACAGAATGACAACAGGAACGTGATGGCTGATTGTTGCAGTGTAAGATAGGATGACTTGTGTTCAGTGTGTGATGAGGGGAGGGTCAGTTACAGGAACAGGATGACTTTTTTGCAGCATTGTTGGAGTTAGGTCAGCAGTGCCTGCTTCGTGACACATCCCTTGGTCTGGCCTACCTGCTGTCTCTGCCTAAGGTCAGTGTGCATGTCGTGTCATATAACAACCCCAGATGACAGACCACACCTGTGAGAGACCACTCCTCTTTTGAGACCACAGGTGGTTGATTTTTGGGACGGTCTCTCAAGAGAGGTTCCACATTTCAGGCAAAGTTGTGTTGATTATCTCTTGTTCTTGTATATATTCATATTAATTTCTCAGCCCAGCCTGACTCCTACCCAGAGCTAGGAGTGAGATGGGCTCAGTGGGAAGGCTTGGACCATGCAGTCAAACTTCATGGATACACTTTTCAGGGTGTTGCTCTAATTACTTGACCAGCGCCATGTGCTGCAATTCCTGGGGACTGATTAACACCAGGATAATCATGTTCCCCAGTAAACAACTTGTTTGCATGCCATAGTCTGTGGCACTGTCAAGTAGTCTCGGTGCCTATCCAGTAGAAATGGACTTCCATGGCATCGTCAGATATCACCCTCTTCATCAGTCATTGTTTTGTTTGTTTGCTGTTGTTAATTCTGATGATTTTTGTTTATGCCCTATTTTTAAATTTTTTTTTATGCAGCATAAATGAATGAAAATTGTGTCAGCATGTCCAACATGGATGCAAGGGTAGCAAGACGTTTTAATTTTATTTCAGTGTTCAACTTGTTCACTGTGTTGGTCTTTGGGATCTAGTACCCCAAAAATTAAACTGATTTATTTTTAATCAACAAACAAGGGAGTTAATTAGCACTTGAAAGACTTCAAACAAACATAACAATTTTAGTTGCCTAATATAACTCTCACATGAGTTACCATAGGTAACAACAAGGTCTTTGTTGTGTTTATTTGACATCTTTCAAGTGCTACTAACTCCCGTTTGTTGATTTTGCATAGGCACTCTTGGCTCTTTCAGTGTTGCACTTCTGTTAGATAGAACTTGAGATGTACACTTTTCATGATTTGATTGAAACTGTCTGTGACCATGTTGTATGTGTGTGCATGCAGGCAGAGGCGGCAGACAAATGCCTCAGCTCCCTGCCTCAGTCTGGCCTGGCGCTAGAAGTGGCCCAGTATTACTATGCTCTCCAAGTGTACTGCACTTTGCAACCCTACCCCCTCCCCCGCCCAGCCTCTGTCTACCTGCACCTGCCCTCACGGGTGTGCCAGCTTGTTCTCCACCACCTGGCTGCCCACCCAGAGCAGGAGTGGCCGGCAGGGGTGACGGCGGCCAAGCCCCTCCTCCTGCAGTGTTGTGCTAAGCTGGAGGACTGGAACCAGGCGCAGGCCTTGCAGCGGCTAGCACCAGGGGTGGATGTCAACCGCTTTGCCTCTGACACTGAGTACAAGAGAGAAACCATCCTTGGCTTGGCAATGTGAGTGAAGATTCTTCTTCCTTGAGGCACTCAGCAGAACCATTCTCAAAATGGTTAGCTCATGGAAGCAAGCATTTTGTTGTTGTTGTATTTTTCACAATTTGTTTTGTCAGTTTGCTGCGGTTGGTTTTCTTGATTGTATGTGTTTATGCCAGTTTTTGTGCAACTGTTTTGTGTTAGTTTTGCTTGCAAACTGACAGTTGTGCATGTGTGCATGTCGGTGTGTCAGGGGTCGCAAACACTTTTTAGAACTTGCGTACAGCAACTGCAATGTCTTTTTTTTGTAATGTGTACAACCAAATATGACGCTAGACACACTGACTACGATTTTTTTTTTTAAAGAACAATCCTGCACTTATCTAGTTAACATTCTGCCTCTTGCACCTACTGCAGAATTCTGTGAAAGCCTGATGGATAAGGGCATTACTTTCGGTATCCTCAAGCTTGGGACTCTCCATGGCAGTCCACATTTCTCACCAGTGCCTGGTTAGATCTCTGACATTTACAGGTACTCAGATTTCTGGCTGGTGTGTCTACCTTCTTGAGTAGGTGGCCTATTATCAACTGGCTCAGAGCTAGTAGAAGGAACTGCTTTAGAACTATCATCATGACTATGAACAAAACAAGTCAGAGTTTTCTGCATTGTTCTTCATGACATTGTGCTGTGCTGCAAAATGTGGTCAGTCCTGCTTGCAGATAAATGGCAGGAAACTAGTAATGTGGCTGGAAACTGACATAGGCAGTGAACTATCACTGACCTCATTTGATGTCACCCACCCTAGCCTGGCAGCTGTCAAATATGATATGTTCTAACAACCAACCATATCCTGACATCAGAGAGACGGAGACTGAGCACAAGAGAGATTGCTTAAATCCTTTAATTAAAACACATTCTGTCATACAGATCTGGACTGTTTTGTGTCTATAGTAAATGCATGGGGGTTGAGCAATCGTATGAGAGGAGTTTATTCTGTGTAAAAACACACACATTTTTTCTTAGTGCCAAAAGGTGTGCAAGAAAAGAGGACAGAGGTACTAGAAAATAAAGTTGACAGGACATGAGTGAGTAATGCATTTTTTGAATGAACTCATGTGAAGTCATCCACCAGTGAAGGGAGATGGCAGTGCTGCTCTTCGTTCCTGAGAAATTTGACTTTCAGTGTGATTTGTGACAAGATGTTGAACATTACAACAAGCCCACATCACTGTGCTGCTAATCATGCAGTTGACTGCAAAAACCCAACTGATCTTACAAGATGTGATCCACATGAGTATTACCAAGTGAACTGTTGTTGTTCTGTGTCACACAGAACAGCATGCTACACATAGTTTGTTGCAATAGATAATGTTCAACATACAGCCAATCTTGAACATTTTTAAATGAATAAAAAGCAACACATTTTGAAACATAAACAGTTATTCTTTAAAGGAAAAGTCCAAGGTTTTTCAGTATGCAAAATGACCATCAAAATGATTGACAAATGAGTCACTAGTTTGAGATTTAATTAAATAAAAAATGGAGAAAAAAATGTTTATGTTAGTTTTTAATCAATTTTATTTTCTGTAGGCTGGCCGAGACTGCTGTCTTGGGTTCTCCATCAGTCATGTGACTTTCTCGGAAGTTACGTCATTCGGGGGAGTCCGAGTCTGGGGAGTCAGTGCAATTGCCATCTTAGATTGTTCATTGAATGTGGATGCGTGTGGTCAACAAAAAGCTCTAACAGTGCCGGCCTACTGTGTTGTAGCAAACTGTAACAACTCACAAGCAACCCAAAGCATAACTATGCACAAGTTCCTGCGGAATCGACCCGCTGTGAGGCGAAAATAGGTCAAATTTGTACAATTCAAACGAGCTGACTTTGATGCTGCACCTCAGTCACGCCCATTTGTGTAGCAAGCACTTCACTGAGTGCGATTTTGTAAACTTTATGGCAGAATACACACAAAAAACACCACCAAATCACAACAGTCTAATAGACTACTGTCTGCAACAAAGGAGTGGATGGCTACAGTCATAAGAGCACAGAGCAAAAATAACTGTGCCAATGACAAACAGATGGAAATGGCTATGATGTCGGAGCTTCATCCTTGGAGATTCAGACTGGAATTTTTTCCAAGTCAGTTACCCTGTGGCTACTAGCCATTTTGCAGGGACTCCCCAGAGTGACATAGTGCACATATGTGCACATGATTTTCAGCATCATGGCGACGCTTTCGGTACAACAGAAAATGCCTTTTCGTGCATTTATAACCCTCAGATCACAATTTCACCTACATCATTGTTCTCAGCGAACTTTAACGGAAATCATGTCAAAAATCACCCCAAACCTAGGACTTGTCCTTTAATAGAACAATATGTGACAAGGAAGATTTGATGATTTTTTTTCTCAAATTTAAGCTTTCTTAACATAAACAGCAGATGATGTAAGAAATATGTCATACATTACTATTTCAACAAGACGTACAATGCTGTTGGTTCTTGATGAAAATAATAAATCAGTAACTTTTTATTACTGTAAAGTATAAAGACACATAACTATTTACATGTGAACAGTTTTTGCTGCATTAATTTTGTTGTAGTGGATAACATAATGTTAATGAGACAACATGGTACTTTGTTTTTCATAACAAAATAAGTAATACTTATTATTTAACAAACAAGTAAGTGTTTTGTGAGAGAAAATGGAGCAGGTAAGAGTGAGTGCAACTTTTGCTGCTTTTGGTTGTCACAGGAAAACACACGCAACCTGGCATCCATGCGTTTCTTGGTCATGTTGACTCGGGTGCCTAGGACAAAAATAGTTGAACAGTTAACTTAAAAGTGAAAGAATTAATAATAATAAATATAAAAAATCGTAATAAATATTACTAAAAAAAAAATCACAGCCAAAGAATAATGCTATTAAGATTGGCACCTTACATTTTTAGAACTCTGGAAGGCAGACAGGTACGGTCACTATAATTATGTCGAACGTTATTATTTCCACAGCTCCTGTTGTAATCGTAATGTTCAACACCTAACTTGACGACTAACCTGTGTAAATTCAAATTGTCTACGATATATGATGATTTGTTTGAAGACATAGTTTGTAAACAAAATGAACTGCGTTAAGTGCAAGCAAAAAATGTAAAGAGTACAATCAGAATATACTGTTTATAACCAATCTGCTGTTGCACATTATGATTTCAACATGCACCCATGTTGTAAGAAACTCGGTGAAAACAAATTTACGAAAGCATCTGAACAAACTTTAGATCGACAGCAACAAAAACTCACTCTGTATGCTAACATTCCGATACTTTCAAAAGATTTGGCATATACCAATATAAATATCATCGTATAACCGGAAGATTTGACTAAATCTCTGATGAACGTTTAAATTAAGTTGAACGTTACACCTTTTACGGTCTTCAAAAATATTACCACACACCTTTCGCATATCAGAACATCTCTTCCATGTGGCCATGTGCTAAAAGCAAATGACCCGGATGTGTAACATGGCTAACCGGATGTAATGCAAAAGCGCAAAAACTTTATTTTTTTCCTTTTCCTTGTTTAATCTAATACTTTGTTGAACGTTATTTATTGCAACAATTTTATGCAGAATGGCAAAATATATTTTAAAAACTACCTAGACATTTGGCAGTAAAATAAAACATTGGCGCCTGATGCAGTGACGTACCACAGTGACTGGAGTAAAGTTTTGACGAAAGAGAAAGTCAGTTCTTCTCTAGATTGTCTGCGGATGCTGGTCATGGAACATTTCAACACACATAACGTTCGACCGAGGGATATTTCAGAGCCTCTAACTCCAAAAACAAAACTTAGTGATAATCGATTTTGTATGCACTGTGTAAAGCAATATCTCCTCTGTGCAAATCGGTGACTGAGGTAATGTTTTGATTAGTCATGTCCGTGAATTAAAGCATTAAAAACACTCACCATGAGCGTGTCCGTTTTCAGGGGTTGAATTTCGTGGTGCTTTTCACTTTCAAAAAATAATATTTCTCCAGCTGCTCCAGATTTGGAGCTCATATTGTTTCCACTGTGATACTGACCAATTATGAACGCACACACAATGCAACAACAAGACAAAGTGTTTAAAACAGATTTTATTGACAGTCAAAAATCCGACCCCCCATTTGCACACCTTTTGGCACTAAGTCATATCTGCAATGTGTGTGTCACAGAGCAAAATTGGATCAGTGGATATTTTTTGCAAATGTTTTTGTTAGTGATGGGATTGTTTGCAGTTGGCTGATGGTGTATTTAAAAATTTAAAAAAAATCTTTCACCTTTCAGGAGTTGTGAAGAGGAGCTGTATGGAATGGCTGTGCTGCTGGCTGAAAGATACAAGTTACCTCTTTGGGACATCTGCATGGCTCATCTGGAGTATCTTTTTTCTGATAGTGGGTATGTGTTCCTGGATAGGACTAGGAGAGTAGACAGAATTAACTAGCTACTGCTCTTTGATGCTTCCCTGGCTTATCTGAAGTATCTCTTGCATGTGTTGCCATGTAAAATGGGAGCAGATGAAAAGAAGTAGGTTAATTTCTGTGATTTTTATGGGGCACATCTGGAGTATATTCTTACTGGCACATTGGTGTGTTTTGCTGTCAGTGAGTAGACAGATATTTGAGTTCTCTCTGATATACCATGGCTTGTGTAGAGTATTTCTTTTCTGACATTGCGTGGCTTGTGTAGTGTATTTCTCCTCTGACAGTGGGTATGTTCAGTTCATCTGATGCTTCACAGTCATAGCTAAATATGTTGAAGCATCCATTTGCACTCCACCCTGTTTCAGAAATTCCCCAGTGCTGCTTTTCAAACAGTGTGGGTATGTATGTGGCTGTGTGTAAAATTGAAAGTTAACGGCAAGATGCAGGTTACCTATGTGACATCTTAGCAGCACCTGTGGAATGTCTCTGGTCAGACAGGGTGTGTTTGTTACTGTCAGGTGTGGTGGAACCAGTGTAAACAAAGCAGTGCCCATGACCAGGATGTTACATCCCTTTGGTTACCCACAGTATAGCCAGATTTAGTTAGGTGCTCATTTGTAGAACACAAGCTGTTTTACAGAGGGTGTAGCCTGTTCCTATGTATTCTTTGTGGCCTACCTTGTGTAACGGTATTATTGGGTGAAGCAAAATATTGTTGGTGTGACTGGGGGCAGTTGCCTGGGTGCTCCCTTCATTGGATGGAGATTTTCAACATGGGCCAGACCATCAATGAGACATTGTGCCTTTTTCAGACAGTCAACAAGACTATCAGACCTCAATGAGACTATGTGCCTTTTTCAAAGTGTCACAGAGACTATGTGCCTCTTTCAGGCTGTCAGTGAGACTATGTGCCTCTTTTAGGCTATCAGTGAGACTGTGCCTCTTTTAGACTGTCACTGAGATTATGTGCCTCTTTCAGGCTGTCAGTGAGACTAGGTGCCTCTTTCAGGCTGTCAGTGAGACTATGTGCCTCTTTTTCAGGGTATCAGTGAGACTATGTGCCTCTTTCAGGCTGTCAGTGAGACTATGAGCCTCTTTCAGGCTGTCAGTGAGACTATGTGCCTCTTTCAGACTGTCCACAGAAGAGCTGAAGGAGCGGATAAGTGGCCTCAACCTGCTGGACACACTGAGGCAGCAGCCCCAGGCATTCTGCTCCCAGCTGTACAGCCATGTGTACCCAAGTGTGGCAGGGAGTGACCACCCGCGACTGCTGTACCTGTTCACTTTGCTGGAGGGGCAGGACAAGGAGAACCTGCTGTGTGGTCTGTCTGCCACAGAACACATCAAGCTGCTGAAGAAACTGCGCAATTTGGCACCAAGTATAGCAGCTTTTATTGTGTTCTGTGTGTGTGTGTGTGTGTGTGTGTGTGTGTGTGTGTGTGTGTGTGTGTGTGTGTGTGTGTGTGTGCATGCATATGTTTGTGCATTCCTCTTTGTGGTTTCATTCTTTGCTCATTTATTTTAGTGTTTGCCTGGATTTATCTGTCATGTGGCAAAACAAGAAAAAAAAAGTGCACTTACCATTGGACATACAGACACAATTAATACAGTGTCTACAGTATTGCCCAGTGGCCTTCATCAGAACTCCAAGAAACTAAAGCACTACAGAAGATGGGCATAACAGGAAGTCATTTTTTCTGAAAATAACTACTGTTACTTCTTCTGCTTGTTGATATACCTGACTGTCTTCTGTGGGTTTTTTGTTTGTTTGTTTGTTTTCATGTCCTAATATAGAACTGGCAGTCATGACGGTACACTTTGTTCACTGTGTCAAAAAGTTCCACTTGAAAGTGGAAGTTCATTGTTCTGTCTTGATGTCATTCTCATCAGCAATCTCCTGCTTTTCTTTGCTTTAGGATTTGTTTCATATGGCTCATGTCCACAGTGTATAAACAATGACTGAATTAGTGTATCTAGTTGATGGACAAGAAAAATTACCGTCAAATCATTCAAACAAAACATTTTACAGTATGAACTTCAACTATAACAGTTTTACTGAAGATGAAGTCCTTTAACATGACAGACTCCATGAAGAAAAAGCAGATTGTCACTGACTAGTCCCTCCATGGCCAAGTTCTTGGAAAGGTTGAGATGGCCGAGTACCTTGGTGTGGAGTTGATAAAAGACCTCCACTGGAGATCCCAAGGCCATACCATCACAGCCAAGTGAACAGGACCAGCACATTCACTTATCAAAACCCGAGAGGGAGTCCCATCTTGGACCAAACTGTGCTACAGTAGCAGTGTATGCTCAATCCTGGAGTACACTGCCCCTTTATGGGACCCCCACCAGAAACAACTGTGAGACAAATTGGAGACAGTCCAGAGAAGAGCTGCACACCATATTTGCAGTGACTTAAAGGGCTTGTAAAGGCAGTTTTTGTGTGCAACGGAACGTTGAAAATCGACCCAATTATAAAAGTCTAGTGCATAACATGACCTTTAAATCTAATAAAATGTAAATGCCATGAAAGTAAGTATGTTTACGAAGGAAGAAATGCATGCCGATCAGGCCGAATTTCGTCTGCTTGTTTTAATCTCGAATACGCGCAAGATCCATGACGTAGGTCTCTGACGTCACAAACAGACCACTGAGGCGAATGGCAAATGAGGTGCATTTTCACCATCAATCGGTCCACAATGAAAATGCCTCGCCGAATGTGTGGCATGGGATGCGCAGAGCTGCAGACCAAAAGGTCGTTGTTTTCCTTTCACACCTTCCCGAAAGATAGCAGTCGAAGGAAGCTACATCCTTGGAGATTCGAACTGGAAATTGTTCCAAGTCCAGTGCCTCTGCCCTTGTAAAAGAAAACTACCCCAACCCCCTGAAGTTCTGTTGTACGTCAGACAAACTTCACCAAGCTGTACAAGTGTGTAGGTGGTCTGTTTGACAGCAAACCCAGAGAGGAAGATCTCAGCTTCACCCAAAACGCTACCCATAGCCATGAGACCAAGCTGTTCATCCCCCATTCCAAAACTGATATCCACAAGAATAGTTTCTTCCCATCAGCAATATGCTTGTGTAACATCATCCCACCCCACACACCAGCTACAGACTCCCCCCAGACCTTCAGGTCTACCACCAAGGCATGGTTAAGGAATATCTAGTATGCTTAGGCCCATCACCTGTTTTTAGCCTGCTTTCCTGTAACATCCCCAGGTTATATTCAGTTTTTTTATGAGTTGTGGAATGTTGCTGAAACTACACTGTACAATGATAAGATAATACTTTATTACACAAGGATAAAGAGTTAAGCACAAGTCAGCTTTTTCACAATCTGTCCCTGATGACAAACACAACAACATTCAATACATCAAACAAGAATACAAATAATTGCGGCAAACTAAAATACATCTTAAGAACAAAAAAACAAAAAATATTACTGTCTAAATCTTCGCAACATACGAAATCAGCAAAGTAAGACAAATACAAATCTGAATTCTCAGGAGAGAGAGAGAGAGAATTACAAAATCATCTTAAACAAATAAAGGAAAGCGACAGAAGGGTGAATATCTCTCTGTCTATATATATATATATATACTGTGTATAAAAACAAAATCTAGCAAGATTGGAAGTTAAAAGGATACACTCATATATGATATACATAACACATTAAAATGATGTCCACAAGGAAAGTGAAATACAATAACGCATAAAAATACATAAAAGTTGATTTTTGTGTGAAATACAAATGTAAAACTTGCCAAGAGCATGCAGGGGGGAAATATATTTTGTGTCAAGGTGTCTGGTGAATGAAAAAACATGTATCAAGGTAGTTTAGTGAGTATGTGAAATGCTTTCCTTTTGAATGTTTTTACTTCCATGGGGTATCTGAGATGATGAGGTAAACTATTCCACGCTAAAGAGCCAAAAAAAGGAGAAACTTGTTTTAAAGATATCAATCCTTGTTCGGAGTGAAAATTGTTTATTCCCATGAACATGGAGACGTTCAGAAGGAATCATGAGATCTTTCAGGTACTGTGGGGCTTTTACGGTGAACAACCTTTTGCATTAAAACACATTTGTTGAGTAATAGTTGTTTGTTTAGAGGGAGTAGTTTGAGAGCACAGCACCTTTGATTGGAGTCCATATTAGGACTTGGCATGAAGAATTTTATGGCACGTTTGTGGAGTGAGTACAGTTGCTTCATGTGCATAAAGGCACATCCATCCCATGCATTTGAAACGTAGTTTATGTGTGACATAATGTGTGCAAAAAAAGAGCCTAATTTTGCTTTATGGCTGACAATTTGGCTTAGTTTTGAAAGAAGAAAAATATTTCTAGAAAGAGTTATGCAAATATTGTTCAGATGCGTTTGCCACTTTAGCTGCTCATCTACAGTTACTCCAAGTAGGCGATGTTTTGAAACCTGCTCTATTGGCGTGGTCTCAAAGTTTAGATTTAAGGAGAGCTGTTGTTTGTGGTGTTTCTGTCTTGTCACCATCAACATGCATTTTGTTTTGGTTGGATTCAGTGCCATCCGATTTCTACAACACCATCCAGAAATATCATTTAAACTTTGTTGTAAATTCCTACGTATATTGTCGTTAGCTGTATTAAGGGTGCCGTCATCTGCAAATAAATCGCATTGCACATGTGAGGCACATAGGCAGGTCATTAATAAAGATGCAAAACAAAAGAGGGCTTAGGATCAATCCTTGAGACACTCTGCTTGTTATAGATGTTTCTTGGGAGTATGTGCCATTTACAAGTACGCATTGTTGACGATCCTGTAGGTAAGATTGTAAGAAATTTATACTTGCCATGCTTAAGTTGTAAGAGGATAGCTTCTTAAGTAAAATGTAATGATGCACCAGGTCAAATGCTTTGCAAAAGTTGAGAAACACAGCACCTGACATTTGACAATTGTTGAAAGCTGAGAGCCAAGTATCAGTTAAACAGGTAACTGCAGTTTGACAAGAATGTCCACATCAGAAGCCTGATTGGAAGGAATGGAAAAGATGGTGTGTTTCTAAAAAATCCATCAAATGTTTATGAATGCTTCTTTTTAGTGGCTAGTAGCTAGTGAAGAAGAAGAAGAATTCTGCTAAAGTCAAAGGGAATCAGATATTTCAGCTGCACCCTTTTTTCTTTTTCTTTTTGTATGCTTAGTTCCTGTAAGGCAGAACATTGGGAAGAAGTAATTCTGATGGCTCCACCTGCTTTGTTGTGTGAAGGTTTTGCTTCAGATGAATGTGTTATTTTTGTGTGCAGACATTGACTATGTCAAGTTGATGGATGAGAAAACACCACCCAAAGACATTCTGGCTCCCTACTTAACCAGCACCAACATCAACAACATCATGAAACTGGCTGCCAAGATTCCAGATAAAGTTAGCTCATCTTTTCTTTATTGTTTGCATCTGTGCATCCATTCCTTTAGTTACAATTGGGCAACTGTATGCTCATGAACACTCTTTTGTGCTCTTAAGTGACTTGTTGTTTTAATACTGCCTTTAATACAGTTGCAGTGTTTACATATGAGTGACTGTATTCCTGTCCCATCCTCTTGAGGTGAGTGGTCACTGGCTTCCATTATTTGTGCCTCTCTCTTCAGGCAATCGGTGCAGTTTGTCATCATTCTTTACTGATAGATGGTGTCACTTTTAGCACCAGTGTATTGTGAAATTATTTCAGCCTGAAGTTGACTATGATGGCTGTTCACCTTCCTATCTTAAATCCCATGCTTTGAACAACTGTCTCTGTGTTTCCAGTGAATATGTTCTTTGTCTTGTTGACTGTATCTATGGAAGCCCTGATGAAATGCCACTCTAAAAATCAACAAAAAATGTGGTGACAGAGAGGCAGTCATTGATGAGGGGTTTATGTGCATGGAAATGTGGTGAGTATTGTTTCAGTAAATTGGTGTGAAAAGAGAATGTTCTCTTAAGAGAGCGGTCTTTCATCAGGGTTCCACTGTGTTCTTTCAGAAAGGGGGTTTTCTGCACCCAAGCTCTCTGTACTGTGGCTGGGCCATTCGTGTGTTTTGGGAGGGGGACAAAGCAGGGAGGACACAACCCCAGAGTGCTGTGAGTTCTCTCTCTCTCTTATCAGCATTACTTTCTTTTGCCACATTTTCCCCTTCATTGGGTTGAATTGTAGTTAGAAAGGATAATGCTACTTGATATGAACAAATACACGAGTGAATGATTGAATAAACGAATGAGCGAGTATGGATGTGTAATTCTAAATGGATGAATGAATTAACTATTGTAGACCACTTGAAAACATTTGTGGACATTGGTTGATATTAATGTGTTATTGATGTCTATACACAGGCAGCCTGGGTTCATCGCTATGAGTTATGTGGGGAGTACATCCAGCGTTTGTTACCAGAAGATTTTGTCACCTTTGTCAACACGATTACCTGCAGCAAAGACAGCAGTCTCAAGGTAGTCCATGCAGGTGTTGACTACCCACCTTGTCTCTTTTTCTCTGTTTCTCCACGATGACTTGTTACTTGCAGCAGTCTGAAGGTAATCCATGCAGGCGTTGACTGCCTACTTTGCCTTTCTTTCTCTGTTTTGATGTGTTGCTGTAGTTACCTGCAGCAAATGCAGCAGTATCAAGATACTCCAACCATGCAGGTGTTGACACTTCAGTCTGTCTCCCCCCTTCTGTCTTTGGAGAAACATCTGAAGTTTGAATTTTGTGGGTACATGGGGTAGGTTGGAATATTGCTGTCTGAAGTGTTTGAGTTTATATTGTGATGTATAAGTAGATTGCTGGATTTATGAGTACTTTGACATAATCACAAGGACAGTGACTGTTACATTGTAAAGACCAAAGACAAGCACACCAGTGTTATTGAAGTTTTGAGTTTCAATGAAATGTATTTGTATAACTACTCTCCCTTTTCCCTCACCTCCATACCCCCTTTCCCCCCTTCTCCCCATCCCTAATAAGCCCTATGGTTTCTGTGGTCGTTAAGCACCATGTTTGCTTGCTTACATCAAGATAACAGCAGCAGTGTGGAAATCTAAGTGTGAAGTAGGCGTAGTGACATATTTAAGTTTGATCAAATGTTCTGGCATGGTTTATATTTTGTTGCAGTTCTGCTCAAGTTCTGGAATTTTTTCTCTTGTTTGTATTTGCCAGCTGGAAGTATCCTGTCGTCAGGAGATTGTTCGTCGTGCAATGAAGTTCTGCCACTCACAGGCATGCAAAAAGAAGAACAGTGAATCAGGGTAAGCATGGCTTCACTTTGGATCTGACAGTCTTTGGCAGTGTTTAGAGTCAGATAGGTGGGGGGGGGGGGGGGGGGGGGGGGGGGATTTTGTAATTGTTCAATGCTGGTATCCTTTGCTTTTGGTTTTGTAAACCTCTGCTTACTGAGGTGACTGCATGGTTGACAGGTTGTCTTTCACATGACAGTAAACACTGCTTGCTGTAATGTGCTGACAGTGTAACTAGGTATCATTTCAGTTCCTGTTTGTGGACGGTGACAGGGTGAGGCCCTTCTTTCAGCAGGGGATACAACATTAAACACTTGCATGTGGTTGCAGGTCAGATGAAGGTTGGAAGGAGGCTGAGTCACAGCTGCTCCCTCTTCAGGCCCACCTGCAGTCGCTGGACAGTGACACAGTCAGGTCCTTTCTCCAGGCACAGGACCCAAAGTTTCAGCAGTATGGTCTGCGCTATGACCTCTCTTGTGGCCACCCACAAAAAGTAAGCCAACTGTAAATTACTCTTCAGAGACTGTTGATAACTGTTCCTTAAATAATTCATAAGCTGTTAACCTTCTTGCGACTCTCCCGAGACACTGATTTTAATTTTAGTTTCTTGTAATTGGTCAGTGAGTGGTTCATTTTGTTGCTTTCAATTCAGTGAGTGGGTTTAGTGCTGTAGGCATAACCTTTGTGTGGATTGTGAAGTGCTTTGAATTGTGTTTCTCAGAATTTGTTGGCAGTTGGGGACAGCACTGAGTTTTATTAATATACAAGCAGGAACACAAAAAATAGCATGCAAAACTCAGAGACTTGGACTATGTTCTGAAATAGCATCTCTGTCTTCTGAACTACTAAACTTGTAATGGTCATATGTCGGTATCTGCAGACTGTTTTGCTTTTTTTATGCCCCCAGGAATCAAGTTAAGGAGATTGTATTTAAATAATTTGTTTGCCTGTCCATGTGTAGGTTTGTCTGGACAGACTTTTGCAAACTGCTCAAGTGTAATGTGTTTTGCAAAAGGATTGGTTTGCTGTCTTCAAGGTCAAGGTCACAATGAGGGATTATATAATTAAAATATGATTCATTTTATATTTTCTGAAATCAGAACTGATTCTTTTGCAACCAAAATTACTAAGCTGGAGAGCCTTGTGAAAAGATTGATTTTTTGTGTTTTTGTCACAGCAAAGATCCCAAATTTTAATGAATATCAGTTTTATCAGGAAGATGTCTGAACTGCTGAATATGATGATGCTTCATCACGAGCTGGAATGTGATGTGAAAAGATTTATTTGCTATATTCCAAGTCAAGGTTACATTGAAGGGTCATATAATAAAAATCTGACTATTATCATATTTGCTGAAACAGACCAAGTGCAAACAAAGTGGCATCTATACTGACAGTAACACTGTGACGTACAGTATCACTAGGCACACAGTGGATTGCTTCTGAATGGAACAAATGCTTTTCTTTTAGTGAGAATTTGACCATTATTTCATGTTTGTGGGTCTGGTGTTTTGTAAATTTTGGAATGTGTTTTGAGTCACACTTGGTATGGTGCTGATGTTGTTGATGTGACTGGGTGACTGAAGTCAACAGGTGGGTCAGCTGCTGGTGCTGATGTGATTGTTGTTGATGTGACTGGGTGACTGATGTCAACAGGTGGGTCAGCTGCTGGTGCTGCTGTGATTGTTGTTGATGTGAATGGGTGACTGATGTCAACAGGTTGGTCAGCTGCTGGTGCTGATGTGGTTGTTGTTGATGTGACTGAGTGACTGATGTCAGCAGGTGGGTCAGCTGCTGGTGCTGATGTGATTGTTGGTGATGTGACTGGGTGACTGACGTCAGCAGGTGGGTCAGCTGCTGGTGCTGATGTGATTGTTGTCGATGTGACTGGGTGACTGATGTCAACAGGTGGGTCAGCTGCTGGTGCTGATGTGATTGTTGTTGATGTGACTGATGACATGTCAACAGGTGGGTCAGCTGCTGGTGCTGATGTGATTGTTGTTGATGTGACTGGATGACATGTCAACAGGTGGGTCAGCTGCTGGTGCTGATGGTGGTGGAGGGACAGCCACTGGAGTTGGTTGAAGACCTGTTGACAGTGGCACCCCCTGTGGGACTGACTGTTGCAGATGTCCTGCGCAAAGCTCTCCACCGCATTGTCACTGCTCTCAGGTGTGTGGGACACCCAGACAGACCTGTTTAGTCGACGCAATTGGCATAGAAATCTACACATTTGAAGCCCAAACTACACATCTACACTTGCATTACACAAACTACGCAAATGACTTTATTTTGGCTACGCGATAGCAATAAGCGTGATTCGGTCCTCTTTTTTGATGCGATCCTATTTTTGACATGGCCGCCGTGTTCAAAAGGTACGTGAGCCCGCTTGTGATATGCGTGCATCAAGTCCTGCAATAGTGGCGCTGGTTTTGGTGCAAACATAGGTTCTGAACACAGCTGAAACTCACTTCAGTTGGAAGAAAATGTCTGAGTCGAAGAAGCAAGCATATGAAACTTCTTCTTCAGAAGACTCAGTGTTAGCCTCCAAAGGCTCTGCCACTGCGATTAAAAGGAAGAAAGTTCCATCACAGAAGTTTCTCCCAGCTTACCATGAAGCTTATCCGTGTTTGGTTCCTTCGAGGAAAGGCAGCAAACTTGTTCTTTGCACCACTTGCAAATTGGGCTTTTATCATGCAAGCATGGCGGTCGATTTGACTGTAAGCAACCTGTTGAGAACAAGTCCTACAAGGAGTTCAAGGCGACTGGAAAGTTTTTTTCCAGCTTCAAGTCTCTCTCTTTCTCCCTTTCCTCGCCCTTCTCCCTCTCTTATTTTAATGCAGCAAACTGATAATTATAATTATGATAACTAAGATCATATAGTTTTTCCGCACTTGTAAACATCCATAGCACTAGGCCGTAGAGTTATCTCCTGTGAGCATTTTTTTTTATCACCATTACAAAGAACGTGTGTTGTGATTGGCTACTTTGTTGGGGATCAGCCAATGAGAAAATTGTTGCTCACACTGTTGTGAGGTTAGAAAAATTGTACTAGGCTGTTGAGTAGGGTGCTTGCAGCCGGGGTTGTTTGTAATTGTATGGGGGGGGGGGGGGGGGGGGGGGGGGGGGGCGGGTCTACACATTGCTTTGGATGACTGGCAGACTGATCTGTACAACTGCACTCTCATTCTGAGTCAGGCTGTTGGCTTTACAATTTTCCCACATTCACATGTGCACGGCCCAGCAAGAGACCTGAACGGATCTACACCACTTGTGTGTAGCTGAGATCGTGGTAGCAGTGCCATGCTGTCGCCTTATGTTTATGACTTACATTTTGGTCTTCTGATTCTGAAAATTATGTCAATTCAAGCTCATAGAAATGTTGAGAGAGAGTGTGCATGTGTTTGGTGTGTGTGTGTTGGACAAACTGATTATTTTGTTTAAATTTGTAACTGAGAAAGAAAGAATACACTGCACTTACACTACATCAAAATAATTGTATTTGTTGTTTTATTAAGTTTGTATAGACAAAGTTTCTTATGTGTTATTTTGACTCGTTGAGTGAGAATGAGAATCTGAATGTGTGAATGATAAATTAATCCAGTTTCAACTGATGCACAATCAGTGACTACACATTGTACCTCCTGACTACACATTTAGACTACCCAAACTACACTTGTGCATTTAGGGGGTAAACAGGTCTGCCCATATCAGATTTTCCAGTTGATACTGTCTTCAGATCAGTTTGGGTAGTGTACACATATGCATCAGACCTCTTTATTGTTCATTTGTTCCCTGTTTTGGCTTTTTTTAAATTTACTGTAGAGTTCAGATGTTTGATGCTGGAAAATTGTGTAATGTGAACATTGTGTTGGTTTTCGCTTTCAAGTGCAGGATAGGGAAACAACATAGCTCAACCGAAAACAGATAAGTGATGTAGCTTTTTTCATCATTTTTCACTATTTAACTGTTGTTTAAATGTTGTTTTGTAGCTTGACAAAGGGGATTACCCCCCAAATATGCAGATTGTGTTTTTGTCCTAATAAATAATGTTCTTTTAAACTTTTTATGTGTTTGGACAGAGACAGAGAAGAGGATGGAGAGCACAAAATTTATGACCCACTTCAGAGACTTGAGCAGATATTGGAAAACGTCCAGGAACATATAGAAAATGAGTCAGTTCAGCTTTCACTTTTCTCTGTGTGTTTATTTAATGATTTGTGTGTATATTTAATGTTGCATGTAGGATTTATTGGGCTGGAAAAAGTTGAGAAAGTAGTAAAAGGAGAGAAGAAAGTATAGTTATGTTTTAAAATGCAATAATGGCCCAGTCTTTGTAGGGGTGGGAGAAAGAAGTGTGTGTTGGTGTGGAATGGGGGATGTGACTGTGTGCTGGAGGGGGGAAAGCATGGGTGTTTTCCCTTTGGGGTTTGAAGAAGTCCAGCTTCATTTTTTCATGCATTATCTGTGGTGCTGTTGGTGCAAATTGGCCTGATGAGGCTGATCCAAACCTGGAAGTGTCTAGGACAATGGGGGTAGGACAGAAGAGCAACAGAAGTCTCGGTCAAGGAGCTGCTGCTTGCATGTTTGCATTTCATCAATGCTAAAGAACAGCAGTGTTCTTTAGCACTTGCTCCTTTTCAGGTTGTGCAGTGCCATGCTGGTTTGTTCTGAGCAAGCATGTCTCCAATGACAATATGATTTGGATGCATTATGGGAAATGCTTGTTTGTTTAACACATGCATGCACACACGCACGCACATACACATGCATGCATGCATGCGCACGCACACACACACACACTCTCGCTCTCTCTCTCTCTCTTTCTCTCTCTCTCTCTCTCTCTCTCTCTCTCTCTCTCTGACTTGAACACAGTTCACCGTAACATGCAGTCGCACAGATTTTTCAGCTCGTCAAGATTTCATTAATTTTGTCTATAATTGGACTAATTACACGATGTCTTGTATATTGGAGTGCTACAGGACGTTCATAGGGGCATTTTGTTCCATTCTGCAAAAAATCTTGACGAGAAAAGCCAGAATAGCAGCTGGAAGAGTAAGGGGACTTCGTGTGAACTCGTACACAGCAAGTATTGCAATGGCGACACTACTTGTGTTGTTGATGATCGGCGGTGTTGAACCCCATCCTGGCCCAACTGATGACAAGATCACAAACGGAAAGAGAGACAGCACTTCTTCAGCAAATGACGGCAACCACAACGACCGTGGCAACGCCATTTCCCCTCCAACAGTCAACCAACTGTTTGCTGCGATCAGCAAACTTTCACAAGCTGTGAACCATGTAGAAGCAGCACAGGCTGCTCTGAGCACACAACAAACACACAACACGGCGGCAGTTCAACAGCGGTTGACCGAAGTGGAGAAGAAATTGGATGAGCGGTTGAAAACTCTAGAAGACAGCAACGATGTCTTGTCAGCGGATGTAGGAGAAATGTCTACCAAGGTAGAACAACTGGAGGAGGAAAACCAGCTCATCAAAGACAGACTGAGAAATCTGGAAGAGAAACTTGATTCAGCTGAGAACCACTCGAAGCGAAACAACCTGTTGTTCTACGGGATACCGACGGCAGCGGGAGAGACATGGTCAGACTGCGAAGACAAGGTGATGAACATCATTAAAACGGACATGAAGATCACAGACGGTGTTGCAATTGAAAGAGCTCATCGGGTCGGCAAAACGATCATAATTAAGCTCCTGTCCTACAAGGATAAAGAAAAAATACTGAAGGGAGCCAAGAACCTGGCCAGCACCAACAAAGACATGTCGGTTAGAGAGGACTTTTCCCAGCCCATGCAGACCAAGAGGAGTAAACTGGTGCCAATGATGAAGGCCCTACGGAAGGACGGGAAGCGAGCCAGACTCCGGTTTGACAAACTGGTGACAGACGACGGCACCTTCACCTTTAACCTGCAGACCAACCTGATCGAGAAGCTGGATGGCGATCGAAGAAGCAGGAGTAAGACCACAGCGGACTGGAACGGCAGTGGAAACACAAAGCGCTACAATGAGGACAGCGACAGCAACGTGTGGGGAAACCTTCACAGGTCGCAACACAAGAGCCGCAGCAAATGACACACTGGTCGGGATGGCAGCCAGATCAACACACCTAGCATGAGCACGGAGCGCTGACAGTGGTCACGCGTCTTGAGGTCAGAGGTCAGGCAACAGTACACACCAGTGTCCAAGCGTCGAGCAGGCATCAGAGACCATGGGTCTGCAGATGCGGGTGGAGCGCACCCACAGAGAATGGATACCGACCGGTCTGCATGACGGGTAGGCCAGCCTCTTAGGAGCCATGGAGCTGCTGACAGTGCTTATGAAAATGGGGACCCCAGCGATGGAATTTCCGGTGAAAGCGAGCAGTCTCCGCATGCAGGTAACGGCACTAAACAGTGTCCGCAAGAGTCGGGTAATGCTAGTGACCAGCCAACTGCTGACAGTGACATTTCTGGTACGGACATCTCTGGGAATGACGAGATAAACAACACCAGGGAGCAAAGGGGTGTACAGCTAGAAAGCCAGGCTTCCCCCGCTGAGTCATTTACCATCTGTGCATGGAATGTGACTGGCTTGTTGGATAAACTAGCAGATCGGGAATTTCTCAGGTACGTTCAGTTATTTGATATAGTATGCCTTGGTGAAACATTCCTCGATTACCTAAACACTGAGACTTTTCCAGAGCACTTTGTGTTTGTTAAACCAGCGGTTAAGCTCAGTCACATGTGAAGGAGATCAGGGGGTGTAATTACGTTGGTAAGAAAACAGCTGACGACAGCGGTCGAAAACATTGAGGTTGGCTTTGACAATATTCTTCTCCTCAAATTGTCCGGAAGTGTTTTCAATGTGGACAGAGATGTGTTTCTTATCTGCTGCTATGTATGCCCCCAACATTCCCCGTATTACAGAGACAAAGACTTCAAGTGCGGTTTACAACTGGTGGAGGAATGCATTATGTACGTAAATGAGAAATATGACTGCCCTTATGTTTTTGTCTGTGGGGACTTGAATTCTCGCACTGCTGATGGAAACAACTATTGCAATAACGATGTCCCCAACGAAAATTCAGACAGTGAATCTGAAGGCGGGGGTAGGAAGTCCATGGACAAAACAGTGAACACTTTTGGGGCAGAACTGCTTGACATGTGTTACATTCACAAAATGCAAATTTTGAACGGGGACTGCGATGGTGACAGAGAGGGAGAGTTCACGTTTGTGTCACACAGTGGGTCCAGCGTGAATGACTATTTTCTTGTGTCCTTGGACTTTCCCGAGTCCAAAATAGTGCAGGTCCATGTCTCTCCACGTGTTGAATCGCAGCACATGCCAGTGTCACTCACTCTAAACACGGCACGCCAACACGGAGCACGTGCAACTGGTGACCAAGCCACTGTAGTCACAAAACTCGTCTGGCAAGACAACCTGACACGAACTTTCCAAAACAATGTCAGGTCAAGTGTGTTTACAAATACTCTGGGAGAGGCGACTGAACAGATTGCACGTGATCCGAACAAGGCGCTTGACATATTTGTGTCTCTTTTGCTGAACGCTGCTGAGCCAATGAAGAAAACGTTTTTCAATCACAAGGGAAAAAAGCGAGGGGCTCCATGGTTTGATAATGAATGTCGGCAGTCCAAACAAAGTGTGAAACGATTGTTGAGACGATGGAAAGGAACCAAGGGTGGTAGCGATAGGGTTACTTATGTAACAGAGCGGACAAAACACCATAGTTTGCTCCAAAAGAAAAAAAAGGGAATATGAAGAAAACAAGTGTGAAGGCTTGACGAAAAATCTTCGGGACCAGCAGTCGTTCTGGAAAGCAGTCAAGAGTATAAACAGGGGGGCGGGCAGAGGCAACGATATTTCCTCAGAGGAGTGGTTAGCACACTTTAAGTCAGTTTTTGGTACAACCTCGAGTGAGGATAATCTTTCTGAAAACACAAGTGAGGATGATAGTGATGATGATACATATGCCTCTGAGTATGACGCAGAACTGAACCAGGACTTTAGGGAAGACGAGGTACGGGCAGCGATAAAAAACCTTAAGAATGGCAAGTCACCAGGTCCAGATTGTGTGTTGGGCGAGCTCTTGAAAAACTCACAGGAGACTGTAGTCCCTTTCTTGACAAGCTATTTCAATCACCTGTTCAACGACAGCCTCTTCCCGGAACAGTGGTCAAAAGCGCTGCTGGTCCCCATATACAAGAAGGGAAGCATTAGCGACCTGGATAACTACCGTGGCATATCCCTACTTAGTATTTTGAGCAAGTGCTATACATATGTATTAAATAAGCGACTTGAAGTGTGGGCAGAAAGTCAGGGGAAGCTGGTAGAAGAGCAGGGTGGTTTCAGGAAGGGACGGTCAACTGTGGACCACATTTTTGTTATGATTTTGATGGTAGAAAAGGCCGTGGCAAAATCAAAAGGCAAGCTGTATGTTGCTTTTGTGGATTTCCGTAAAGCATACGATTCCGTGAACAGAAACATATTGTGGGATGTCTTACGAAGGGCGGGGTCGCGGGGGGAAAGATGCTAAGGGCACTGAGAGCAATGTACAGCTCTGTTGTGGCTTCCGTCAGAGTGGAAGCAGGCTGTACGACAGAAGAGTTCTCCTGCCCAGTCAGGCTCAAGCAGGGGGAGTGTAGCAGCCCATTATTGTTCTCCTTCTTCATTAACGAGCTGGCCACAACCGTACGGGAAAAGGGTACTCACGGGGTTCAGTTTGTTCAGGGCATGGCAGAAGTTTTCTTACTGCTGTTTGCAGATGATGTGGCGCTGGTGTCCTTAACTCCAGGGGGTCTGCAAAACCAGCTGAATAACCTCAAGGCTGAAGCAGATAGACTAAAACTGGAAGTAAACCTGGCAAAAACCAGCATCATAGTGTTTAGAAAAGGGGGACACCTGTCTCGACATGAAAGATGGACTTACGGGGATGTAGAACTTGAAGTAGTAAACTCATACAAGTACCTAGGCATAGCGTTAACTACTAAACTTCGCACAATGCAAGCTGTAGCAGATTTTATACCAAAGGCTAAACGGAAGATTATCACCATTTTGAAAGCACTCAGAAAGATAAATTGCACAGATTGGGGAGTGTTCAGTAAGATCTTTGATGCCCAAATACAGCCAGCGCTTTTGTACGCCTCTGAGATATGGGGTACAGGGAGAGTGGAAACAGTTGAAAAGGTTCACTTATTTGCCATCAAGAGGTTCTTGAGGTTAAGCAACAGAACTCCTAGCATCATAGTGTATGGTGAAAGTGGTAGGTACCCGCTGGCCGTCAGCTCCCAGATACACAGCATAAAATACTGGCTGAGACTCCTGAAACTGAATCGAGATCGGCTGCCTTTTGGGGCGTACCGATGTTCTCAGAATCTGGCGGAAAGGGGCAAGGTATCTTGGGCTGGAAGAGTGAAAGAGCTGTTACTAAAGCAAGGCTTCGGCGAAGTGTGGTACAATCAGGCAGCAGGGGACGAAAAGAAGTTTCTTAGGACCTTTTCTCAACGTTTAAAAGATTGCTTTGGGCAAAGCTGGCATGACAAGCTCGAATTAAGTGACAGGTTCTTTGAATACAAACTCATGAAACAAAACTTTGGTATGGAAGAGTACATCTGTTCAATGAGAGGACACTTGAGAGACGCATTACTAAGATTTAGGGCAGGAGTGTCGTGGATAAAAGTCCACAGATTCCGTTTTAAGCCTGGAGCTGATACCTCATGCCCGTTTTGCCCACACGAGACAGAGGACGAGCTGCATGTTCTGTGCAAATGTACAACGTACAATAATATTAGACCCAACTTTTTAAGGCGTGACGATCTGCGGAGTAGTGTTCCTTACCATTCAGTTATGGAAACAACTAATCAGTGCCGTTTGCAGCAGATTGCATTGTTTCTTATCAAGGCAGGGAAAATGAGACAGATAACTGACTGATTTGGAATAGTAGCGGCACGTAGTTGTATGTGTGGTGCTGTGTGTGTGTGTGTGGGGGGGGGGGGGGAGATCAGTAAACACCTTGTCACTAGAAGCATGTTTAAAAAATGTATTGTGCAGCCTAAATATGCAGTGTGTTCATATTCTTTGTGAAAGAGTCTAATGGCCTAAAAACAAATAAACTTTCTTGTTCTTGTTCTGTTCTTGTTCTCTCTCTCTCTCTCTCTCTCTCTCTCTCTCTCTCTCTCTCTCTCTCTCCTCTCTCTCTCTCTGTTCAGGATGCATTTGCAGATTTGTGAGGAAGGGGTGTGTGGTGTGTGTGTGTACTTGTCCATTAACCTAAAGGGTGAGTTGGTGGAGGGGTGCACATGTGGAGTGTGTGTGTGTGGTGGGGGGGGGGGGGGTGCATGTGTGTGTGGAAAGGGGATGTGTGTGGAGAAATATGGGAGGGGGTGGGGGGGGGGGGGAAAGAGGCAAATGTATGTGTGGAGTGAGGGGAGGGGATGTGTAGTGATGGAAAGGGAAGAGAGGAGTGTGAGTGTGTGTGTAATGGACAATATGAATAACATTCACCACAACACAAGACATGTTCAGCTGTTGGCCTTTCAAGAAACCACTCTTATCTGTACACCAGGGGAGAGCTGGCAGGGAGAAAGGATGTGTTTGAAGTGTTGCACCCTTACGTCACTGACACATCGCTTGTCATGCAGCAGAGAATGGCTGTTTTAGAACTCATGGAAAAGGTCAGTTGCCATGTTACGCATCATTGCCAGTGACAAATCAGTACAGAGCAGAGGTGACATCTTACAACTGGGAATGTAGACTTGTGTAACAACTGGGAATGTGGACTTGTTGTTACTGGGAATGTAGATTTGTGTAACAACTGGGAATGCAGACTTGTTGTGTGACACCCCTAAGTCAATGATACGCCAGTACACCTTAGAAGGCAGACTTCTGCAAAAAGTGGACATTCAGTGAGACTAGATAATAATCTTGTGGTACATCTGTGGTACATCTTTATAAATTATATTCAGTGCCTACTGACAGACTGCTTTCATTTGTCTTTGTGTTTCATTTGTCTTTGTGTTCACTACCTGGTACTAACTGCTTTCACTTCTGTATTTACTGCCTACATTGACTGTTTTCACTTGTCTTTGTGCCTGCTACATAGTGACTAATGGATTTCAGTTCACTCTGTGTTCATGGCCTATATTGACTGTTGTTGCTGTTGTTGTTGTTGATCGCTTTTATATAGTGCAGCAGACTCATT
>JABMCL010002201.1:0-62500 GCA_018857735.1 Alviniconcha marisindica | reverse complement strand
AGTGACACCTTTTTGGTTGTATCCATATGCAGTGAAGTGTACGTTTCTGTGCTCTAGCAACAGTATTGCCAATACCTGGACTATCTCCTCTTGCTTTTCAGGTAGAGGCTCAAGCCCTCATCCAACAGGCCCAGGCATCCAAGCCTTTGCTTCAGTCCATGGGCTCTGCCCTTGGGGCCATGGGCAGCTGGTTCAAATCCTGATCTCACTCGCTCAGGATACTTGTGTCTGCTGAACTCTGGCAGGGGAAATGCATTATCAGTTAATTTATTGACTTGTTTGTGTGCATTTTTGTTTTTGCTGTTGGACATGTCAAGTTTGGTTGTGGTTTCCTTTGCTCAATTTTTGTTGTTGGAATTTCTGTTAAATAAGGTACTGTGTTTCAAAAACTTCTTTTGTGGCAAACATGGAGGTTGATGAGGAAAGTGTGTGCCCAGTAGGATGGGTTTGACTACCATGTACCGATCATTTCCTAATCACTTTGATTCTTTACTTGTTTATCTTTAAGAAGTTCTAAATAAACTGCCTATCTCAGTACCAGCTTGCTTTTTTTGGGGGGTGGGGGGGAGGGGGGTCACATGATAGCTAAGAACTTCAAATGCATTTTTTTTGTTATGTGGGTTTCTTTGCTGTATAACCCATTTATATCAGATTTGGAAACCTACTTTAATAGACTAATACCACTGCACACTCTGGAAGAAGAATTTTTGTTGTTGTTGTTTGTTTTTTGGGGGGTGGGGGGTGGGTTACTTCTTTGTGAGAAGAAAAAAAAAAGAAGGAGTAAAGGACTTGAAATCCAGGGCTTCTCTGAAAGATAAAAAGACTTTATATCAAAGTTTGAACTTTTTTTTTTTTTACTGTAACTAACACTGTTGATTGGCAAATTTTAGATGAAGTCAGTGGTGCCTTGCAGAGTAGCATGTTTGCCCCCTGTCATGTTATTTGGCTGCAGTGAAACCCCTACAGACAGAGTCGCTAGGGCCAGGGACAGGATAGCTGCATCACAAGAGTTTAATGTGTCAGGCAAGAGGAAAATGAGGAAAAGCAGTGGCAGGGAGGTTGACATCATTTTGTTTGGGGCTGCATTTCAGCAGAAGACAAGTGCCTGGGGCTGTCAGGACTTCTGAATAGAACTAGGTCTTAACAGACCAAAACCACTGCAGTACAGTCAAAGAGACAAAACAGTGCAATCCCTGTTTTAAAGGACAAGTCCAAGGTTTGGGGTGATTTTTGACACGATTTCCGTTAAAGTTTGCTGAGAACAATCATGTAGGTGAAATTGTGATCTGAGGGTTATAAATGCACGAAAACAGGCATTTTCTGCCGTACCGAAAGTGTTGCCATGACACTGAAAATCATGTGCACATATGCACACTATGTCACTCTGAGGAGTCGCTGCAAAATGGCTAGTAGCCACAGGGTAACCGACTTTGAAAAAATTCCAGTTCAAATCTCCAAGGATGAAGCTCCAACGCCATTGTCAGTAGTTGGGCCTTTGTTTATTTCCTCCTTGTTATTTCATCTTTCTCGAGCCTTGTTAGGTGTGTGGCGTTTCAGTCTTTTTCGTTCTTTCACAACAGGCTGGACCTCATCATGGAGGCTGCCTTTTATTGGATGTTTTATTTTATTTTCCCAGTGTATCCTTGTTTCCATCATATGTAAAAAGTTTTGTTCGTTCTAGTTGAATAGACTAGCGATTTGGTGGCCTCCCTGGGTTAGGGTTTGAGCTAGTTACCGGTTCTTGCCATTCACAGTTTTTTCTCTTGGCTTGCCCTTTTATTTCTCCAGTTATATCGTTCATTTACGATGTACGAGTGAGGGGGGTAGTCTCGATGTTTAACGAGACCACTCATTCTTTCTTTGTGTGGGCTAGTTCGTGAGCATCTGTTGCCCTGCCATGTTGTTGTCATTGCTAAGTGGGTTGTATCGCATACACGGATTACGTGTATCCAGCCTTTGTCCTGTTGCTTGCTGACATTACATGCCTCCACTTTCTTTTCAAAAAGTGTTCTTGTTGTTTTCTCTTTTACCCTTCTTTTTCACCATGTGTTCTTTCATTTTTATCTTTGGCTTATTGGCCATTTCGTACCTGCTTGTTAGCTTGCCTGATTAGGGGAGCCATTTTGCATTTCTCTTGTCATCTGCATTTGTTTACATCCCGATGCTTTGTCATCGGTAGTCCTGATTAGCGTTTTGCTTTATCAGTCAGCAGCCTTTGTTTTTCTAGATGGAAGCTGAGTTAGTGAGGGGTTAGTTAGTTATGGTTAGTTTGGCACGGATTTCCATCTGTTTGTCGTTTGCACAGTTATTTTTACTCTGTGCTCTTAAGACTGTAGTCATCCACTCCTTTGTTGCAGACAGTAGTCTATTAGACTGATGTGATTTGGTGGTGTTTTTTGTGTGTGATTTTTTCCACCTTATGCTTGCAGGTAGGCAACCGTTAGGTTTTTGAGGTGGTTTCAGCTGTTTTGTTTCTTTCATTTGGTGTCAGCTATTTGCTTGCCTGATTAGGGCAGCCATTTTTCGTTTGCCACCAGCATTTGTGGTTTGGTCTTTTTTTCTTTGTCACAGGCGTTTGTGGTCTGTTCTTTCTTTCTTTGCCACAGGCATTTGTGTACAGTCTCTTTCTTTCATGGCCTTTTCTGCTGTAGGCATTCATGTTAGACGTTTTGTCTTTGCCTTGTTAGCGCTTGTTTCAGGGTATCAGTGTATCTCTCAGTTTTTGGTATCATGCTGTGCTCATTAGCTCATTAGCTTCATCCTTGGAGATTCGAACAGTCGGTTACCCTGTGGACAGCCCAACAAATTCCGCTTTAAAGCAAACACCATGTGGTATTCCGCCATAAAGTTTACAAAATCACACTCAGCAAAGTGCTCGCTACACAAATGGGCGTGACTGAGGCGCAGCAGTCAGCTCGTTTGAATTGCATTTTTTTTTTTGCCTCACAGCTTTTGAGTTGTTACAGTTTGCTGCAACACAGTAGGCCGGCATGGTTAGAGTTTTTTGTCGACCACACGCATACACATTCAATGAACAATCTAAGATGGCAACCACACTGACTCCCCAGACTTACGTCACTTCCGAGAAAGTCACGTGACTGATGGAGAACTCGAGACAGCAGTCTCGGCCTGCCTACAGAAAATAAAATTGATTAAAAACCATAAACCTTTTTTTTTCTTTTTTTTATTCATTAAATCTCAAACTAGTGACTCATTTGTCAATCATTTCGATGGTCATTTTGCATACTTAAAAACCTTGGACCTTTCCTTTAAGGAGAGCTGTGTCATTTAGGAAAATGTCTTCAGAAGGATCTGCTGTACTGGGCATTGTTTTGTGAAGCTTGTGACACCACACTGAAGCAGTAAAAACCTGTACCAGGATGATACATGGGGAGTGCTTCACATTGTCTAGCAACAAACACAGATAGCTAGCTGCTCTTCAGGAAACTGTTTTTAAAAAAATTCAAAAAAAGAAAACCCAAAACAAAACAGCCAAATAGTGGCTGGCAAGAAGGTTAAGGTGCAACTGACACACAATGTCATTGAGCTAAAGCTGTTTTTGTGGCAGTGACTTCCCCCCAGTTGACTAGTAATCCTCAGCTAGAATCGTGCTGACTCTGTTGCCTTTATATGCACTGAACAATTGTACAGCTTGGTTGTCCAGCCATTTCCAGCATATTAGGTTGATGTGTCAAATTTCTCATCACTTCTCAGCCGTTTGGCTAAGATCAAAGTATATGTTTGGCTAAGATCAAAGTATAGCTAGTATTTGTTCTTATCATCTTTATATATCACATTTCTTTCCATCATCATATTTTAGGTTATGTATACATTAAAACATTTACATGTTGGTTTAAAAGGGGAAAACTATGGCAAGGAAATCCCTTTAAATAAATGGTGTTTTATACACTAAAACATGATCAGACATGCCTGATTTTGTGCTCAATTATTTGTGTCGTCTTAGAGCTGTTTGAGTTGGATTGCTGCATTATTTTATGATATACTTGTGTGTCTGTTGGTAAGTGTTTAAGTTTCCATCTTCATGCCTTGAGTTATATAACATGTAATTTTCACCCTACTCATTTGTTTACATTAATAATGAAGTCAATAAGACCGTCATGATTTGAAGAGAAAAAAATGAATGTGCATTTAAAGAAAGTGCTTTGCATGAAATGTTCACTAATTGCTGCAAGCTTGGTTATAGTTTGACTGTGATAGAAAACTGGAGGGTGAATTGTTTGCCTCTTTACTTTGATTTCAACTGATGACTGTATAATTATGAACTTTAGTCAACATGTGTAGTGTGCCCAGTCCATGGGAACTCATGGCTGCTAACCACATGGCTCTCTGAACACACTGACAGCACAAGCATCAGTATTTCCGATCCTTATTTTACAATTACTACCAAGAACATCCCTGTCAGAATGCCAGTTCTTGGACTTGGCCTTTTGTTTCAAGAACAGTGCTGGGCAAACATCGGAGAGATGGGATGGAGCACCGTTGGGCTTTCCTGAGGGCTTTGGTAACCATTTAATCTGAAATGAACTAGCCAGTGCTCATGCGATTGTTTGTAATGCACATGTGTGTATGTTTATTTCAGTTATAGAATGCACATTTGTGTGTATTTCAGAGCTTTAGTCTCAGTCGTCCACTGTCGTTGATTATGGAGGTAATGATCAAGAGATAACACTACTTACTATTCTTTAACTCCACTAAGTGTTGCTTAGCTTTGCAGATAATAATGTTAAACTGGATGGATGCAGGTTTTGTCCATTTCAAGTCTTTTTGTGCAGGAAATTCAAACTAGCATTTATTATTATATTACACATGCATGCACACACATGCACACACACATGTACGCACACACATGCAGTGTGCATATATATACACCCCACGCATGCATGGGTAGTTTACCAACAGTTGTACTCCATGCAAAGAAGACAGTGCCAGTGCAGAAGGGTAGTGGCTGTGATGTTCTTCGTGTAGTGGTGTATGTGTACAATGCCACTGCATGGATTCAATTCCACATTTGATTCACCGCGTTGTAGCTAGATAGATGACAATAATGGTCAACTGAGTTGTAGTTAGATAAATGTCAATAACGGTTACTTGAGTTGTAGATAGATAGATTGATAGGTGACAGTAACAGTTAAGTGAGTTGTAGATAGAGAGATAGATGACAGTGATCTCCATAAACAGGTTGATGATGGTGCTAATAGGGTGATCACTCCCACTATGCATGGAAATAAGGTATGTTGACTACAAGCTTTCAGTAATGAAATAAAAGATGGTGAAAAAGAATTCTAATTTCTGTTTTATTTGGGGGCATGTTCTATTTTGTGTCTGTCTGTATATCAATACACAGGGGCATGCACAACACATGCATGCCTGCATGTCCACTGCATGCTTCTTACACAAGTGTGCACAGTCATACACCCACGCATACACATTTGCCCAGAAGAAATGTTACCATGTCAAATTTGGCATTTTTTATTTTCCTTGAACGATGAACTATTTTCTATGGGTTCTGATAACTGAACACAGGCCTGCTGAATTTTATTTGGAGTTTTTACTTCCCTTTCAAACATGACAACCTTAATGTTACAGATGGAGTCAAAAGTTCCTTGACAAGTGTGTTGCTCTTGGTTGAATATTTGTATATTTATTATCTCAGCTATGAAAAGAAACTTATACCAGTAGCATTATTTGTTTCATGTAAGTTTCAGAGTAAGCAGCAAGCGGTTCTATTTGAATCGGTTTCAGACACTTAAAGTGTGTATAATTGTGTATATTTTCGATTTTATTAAACTAATATCAGTAACATTTGCTTGATGTAAGTTTGAGATGAGAACAGTTAGACGGTAAGCAACAGATACGTCTTTTTCACCCGCTTTCAACCATTTGAAATGTGTAGAATATGTTTACAGTAAGATCTTCTTCTTTTTTAATTCGAAGAAGAAGAAAAAAGAAAAAATACGCCATTCAGCTGAAAGGAAGTCGCTTTCTCAAAACATGTTTTGCGGACAGGTAGAAGAAATGAAAAAGCAAAAAACATTTGAAATCGGATTTCATAATTATAGTATTGTCAAGAGAGCTTCATGAGTAACGATTTGCGGACCTGCAAGTAGAAAACAGTGTTAAGTGTCACAGCTGGTTGTTCGGCTACCCGCGACCCCTTTACTCTTGTTGCCGGGGCCGGAGACGGTGCGTGTTGCTGCAGTCTCGGCTCGGGCGACGTGGGCACAGCGTCCCTCCGCCCATCGTCAGTGAGGCCGTGACGTGCAGCTGGAGAAAAGAGGAGATAGCAACGTTCAAAGTCCTAAAGATCAGCTGGATGTTAGTTCGGGAGATTATTACTGAAACCCTCATATAACCCAGAATAATAAGGGTCAAATCCTCGATGGCCAATCATTACTGGAAGAAGGACAAGGTCAAAGCAAAGTTAAAAACTGCATACTATTTTTGTCAGGCGTATCATTTTCTGTACCACCAAGGCCTTCGCGACCAAAGTATTAATTTATTATTAACCAAACTATTAATAATATAATGAATTATGAGTGTTGATGCTCTATACATAAATAACCAGGCCAAGTGCAAACAAATTCGTCAGCCGGTTTGGCCTAGCGGTAAGCGGAAGGACCTCGGTTCGATACCGCTTCGGCTCTCCATTCTCTTCAAAAATGTTGTGGTTTGTGGACACTGTCTTGTGACTTTGTCCATCACTTCCTACCGAAACATTAAAATGGCTCTCATCGCTGCCCATCTTAATGCAGGGATCATTCTGGTGGTGAATAATAGTCTCCCTCTCCCCCCACCTCCATAACCCCTTCCCCCCCTTCTCCCCGTCCCTAATAAGCCTTATGGTTTCTGCGGACGTTAAGCACCATATTTATTTATTTGCAAACAAAGTGGGCATATAATGACAGTAACATTGTCAGTTACAGTATTAACAGGCACACAAACCTTGCTTATCAGTCTGAACACGTCTGTTTCCGTTTCGGTTTTAGGATTGCAGATTTTTGTAAGCGGCACCCCTCACCTTCTGACGGTCAGTGTAACCGAAACTCTGTGCGCCTTCGTTCTGTCAGGGTTAGCTGCAACTTTCTCCTCTCTGGCTTCGCTCTGTACACTCTGGATAAGCTTCAAGGCAAAAATCAGCTGCAGGAGTAATAGTCTTGAAATCCAGCCAGCATGATCATGATCATGACAATACAACCCAATCTCTGCGACCCGCATGTTAGTTAGTGTTTTGAGCCCAGTCAACCACAACCACAACCACAAGCGTTAACAACAAATTTAGGTTTATCTCCTGATTATTTATAAAGGGGATTGTAAAACGTTCTATGTAAAAGTTTTGTACAACTCTTTAAAAATATTTCACACAAACATTACCTTAACATACTTCATATTTTGTCAAATACATTTATAAAGGGAAGTGTAAAACGTTCACATTCCGAAATCACATTCCGAAAGAGTGAATACGAAGACTTCTGTTCGAAATATTTTTTCCTGACTTCCAACAAGTCAGCACATTCAATCAATATATGTTTAATTGTAAGTACAGTATTACACGCTACACAAACAGGAACCTCTTCTTTTCTCAAAATAAATGAATGTGTCAAATAAGAGTGACCAATATGTAATCTGTTTAAAACAGTGTTTTCCTTCCTTGTGTTTCAAAAAGATAACAGTTTGCCTGAAAGCCTTGGTAAAATTTCATGAAACTTATTTTATACCAAACCAGCTTCATCCCACTCCCTCTGCCAAACCTCACAGACATATTTGGAAGTTAAAGGTTTCAGGTCGGAAAAAGGTACGAGATCAGCCGTCGGTTCAGTGTTAAGAGCCTCTTTTGCAGCTCTATCAGCTGCCTCGTTTCATCGAATGCAGTCCAGGAACCCACATAAAAATAGTTTCCTTTTTGTCTGCATTAATTTTGTGTAAACGTTCCTGTATTTGTATTAGCAGAGTATGGTCAGTTTTAAAGTTTTTAAGCGCTTGCAGAGCAGAGAGCGAGCCTGAGAAGATCATGAATTTCTTTTCTTTTGACTGGTATACTTGTTTAAGAGCAAACAGAATTGCCTGCAGTTCCTCTGTGTAAATAGAACAATGGTCTCTCAGTCGACAAGAGAAGGGTCTATTTGGAGCAGCAGACGATACTGCAGCAACCTTATTGTCTACCTTTGAGCCATCGGTATATATCTGCATATATTTTGGATGTCTGGATGTTACTTCTGAAAAGGTTTGTTTATATACTTCAGGGTTTGTAGATTATTATTATTATTATTATTTTATTATTATTTTTTGGTCAAAGACAGACAGATCTGAGGTTCAGATTGACTCCAAGGAGGGGTATCTGTCACTGTGGTGTCATCAACCACGTCCAGGTCAATCTTAGAATCCTCAGACAGTGGTAGAATTCGGAGGCCAAGAGGTAGAGTCAGGTTGGATATTTCGAAGAGTTTTAAGTTTGGTGATTCGGAAACACAGCTGTAAGCTGGGTTGTCAGGACAGGTTTTTAGTTTTAACACATAATTCATGGACATTTTCTTTCGTCTGTTTTTTAAAAACATTTCTTTTGCTTGTTACTGGGGAAGTACGAAAAGCTCCAAGAGCAATTCGTAACCCTTGGTGATGGATGGGGTCCAGTTTCTTTAGAATGTTGATTGAAGCTGCCCCATATACAATGCACCCTAGTCTAATTTGGTCCCTTTCAAGGGCTTTGATTGAGACACGTAGAGTTTTTTGATCGGCCCCCCAGTCGTTTTGGCCTACGCCCTTTTAAAAAATCCAAGCTTTGAGACAGTTTGTTTTGGGGATATTTTACAAAACCCGCTGTAGGATAAATTTTGATCAAACAAATTACCACCAAGGGGGAAAAAGTTCTGTTGCTAATTGTTGGGGGTTTTGTCCCGCAAGTAGGCGGTTCTGCAAAAAGTTTACGTTGATTCAGAATGCTGCAGGCTGTTTTTTCGGGGAAATTTTAAAACCCTTTTTTTGGAAATTATCCTGCAACCCCTTTTTTAAAAACAAGTTTCAAAAAGTCTCTGTCTGTGGGGAGCTTTGGCCCTTTTCAAAAAGGGAAAATCATCCCCAATAAGCCTTTAAACCTTTTAAAAAGGGCTTTCAAAATTGTTAATTTTTGAAAAGGGGGAAACGGGGACAAAATGCTTTTTTCCCCGAGGAACCTCCTGCCCCTTTTTCCCCTATTTTTGGAAGAAATGGGCCAGCTCTCACCGGGGAAACCGCCGTTTTGGAAAGAAACCCATAAAGAAGGGTGGGTTTGGGTTCAAAATCAAAGGGGATCGGGGGGGGGTTTCCGTGTTTTCCCGTGGGGTCTGGTTTTTCCAAGTCAAAGGGAAAAAACAAAAGTGGGTTTTTTGGCAAAAGCATTAGTGAAAATGTCAAAACGTCCAGTTTTTTATTTGCATCTACGTTTTTCCAAAACCGCACTGCTCCAGGCCAATTCCTTTTTTTTTTGGATTCCAAGGGCCCCATTTTAAACCCTTTGGGGTTTTAACCCCCCTCTTTCCATTCCTTTTTCAAAGGAAAAGGTTTAAGGGGATTGGGGCTATAGGTTTTTTAAAAATTTTGAAAATCCTACCCGGTTTTTGGACGTAATGGTTTTCTAAAAACCGGAAAATTATTAAATAGAAAAAAACAGCAAGGGGTTTTAACGAACTCTGGAAGGTTTTTTTTTTTTTTTTCCCTTTTTTTAATTTTTTTAATTTTTTTTCATTTTTTTAGGTCCAACAGCTGGTTTTTTGACTTTTTTTAAGGGGGCCTTTTTCCATTTTTTAAAATTTTTTAAAAGGGGGGTTATTTTTTCTTCTGTTTTTTTGTCTGAAAGGGGAATTTTGGCAGTTTTTTTTCCCCTTCTTTTTTTTTTGCTTTTTTAATACTTAAAAAATTTGTTTAATTAGTTTTTTTTTTGGGATTTTTTTTGGTGGGGCTCCCGGGTTTTCAATTTGTTTTTTTTTGTCTGTGATAAATTTTCCATTGGGCTTTTTAAAAGGCCTTTTTAAAAAAGGGGGCTATTTTTTTTTTGAAAAAAAATTTTGGGTTTTTTTTCCCAAATTTTATTTGGGTTTTTTATGTAATTTAAGAACAGAAACTTTACCAGGAGTTGTTTTTTTTTTTTGGTTTTTTTTTTTGTTTGTTTTTTTTTTTCCCCCGGGGGGTTTTTTTTTTAAATATTCCCGGCTTTGGGTTTCAGCTGGGTTTAAAAACAAGTACGTTTTCCCGCAGGGTAGGGTTTCCAAAAAGTTTCCGGGGGAGCTTTTTTTACGGGTTTTTTAATTTGGGGTTGTTTACAAGCATCGTTAAAACCACCCGGGGCTTTCCCGGGAGGGTTTTCATTTAAAAAATGGGGGGATTTTGGAATAGTTTTGTTTTCAATCTCGTCAAAGTATTGTAAACCGAGGGCCCCTGGGGTCCCTCCCAACAGGGTCAGCCTCGTCAAAACAATTGCGACGCACCATAAAGGGGGGGAAGGAAATCCAGGGCAGGGGGTCTTTTCGAACCTCCAGTGTTCAGGGAGGCAGGGTTTATCCCCTTCGTTAGGGGAAGTTTTGAGGATGATTGGAAAGTGATCACTTCCGCAGAGATCATTGTGGGTTAACCAGTCAAATTCAAGTACAGGAGATGGATCACAGATAGATAGATCAGGAACATAAAAGTGATGGCTGTGGTGTCTATATGTAGGTTCACCGGTGTTTAAGAGACAAAGATTGTAATCGTCTAATATTTTTTTATACCATTATGGAATCCTACCTCACATCACCCCAAATAGGGGATGAGCATTAACATCTCCAACGAGGACAAAAGGAGCAGGAAGCTGTTGAATCCACTGTTCTAGGTCTGATAAACTTATGTCGACTGATGGTGGAACATAAATGTTGCAGACGGTAACGGCCTTGCTCAGCGTCACCCTCGCAGCCACAGCCTGCAAAGGGCTGTTCAGCTGAACTTCTCTAAACAGATAAGAATTATCTATAAGCAGTAGGTGAGCTTCTCGATGAAGGGGATGCGGTTTTTAAGGGACGTGCTGAACCCTTAGGTGCAGTTTTTAAGGGACCTGCTGAACCCTTAGATGCGGTTTTTAAGGGACCTGCTGAACCCTTAAGGCCGGTTTTGGAGGGAACCGCCGAACCCTTAGAGGCCGTTTTAGAGGTATCGGCTAAACCCTTAACTGTCTCTGAACTCTTCTCGGGATCGCACGGAACCCGGGCGTCGGCCGATGCCGGCCTCGACCTCCCGGAGGAAGCCTGAGTGCCGGCCGATACCGATCCGGGCCTGCCAGAGGAACGCACTGAAGATAGAGCTGTGTTGAGCGGACGCTCCGGAAAAACAACATCAGCGACGTCTGACACTCGACAATTTTCATTTCTTTCCTGGCGGAAGCGGCAGCGGCGTAGGACTTACCTTCAGGGACCACAGTCGGCATCTTGGCTTCAGCCAACTGTCTGGCTTCCGGAAAGGATATGCGTTTCTCAACGCAGACTCGTTGAATCTCCTTCTCCTTCTGCCAGACCCGGGGAATCTTTAGCCAAAGAAGCGTGGGGACCATTGAAAATTTGAGCACAGTTTTGGGGCCCTCACACCGACCTTCATGCTTATCTTTTCCGCAACCCGGACACTTCGCAGCAACCTTACAACGTTGGCTCGTGTGGCCACATGTCTTGCAGTTGAAGCAACGCATCGGGTTGGGAACAAACAAGGCCACCTTCACCTTTAGATAGCCGACCGTGATCTCTTTCGGGAGTTCTGGAGAACCGAACGTCAAGAAGAGAGTTTTGGTGGGAATCACCTTCCCCTCCTTCTTCAGCATCACTCGGTTAACCCCAACTTTCAGTTCATCCTGGATCTCAACCTCCGACATGTCAGCGAGGCCCCGACACCTGATTACTCCCCGAGAGGAGTTCAGGGTCTTGTGAACTGAGACTCTGACTGGTCTGTCGACAAAGCGGTTTGTCTGGAGCAGGTTTTGGGCTTGAGCCCTCTTACCACATTCCACCAAGAAGGAACCATCTCTAAGCCTCTTGATGCTCTTCGGGGTTCCGGCAACAGCCTGAACTCCCGTTTGAATTGCAAAAGGAGACAACTTCTGCAATAAAAGATCTTCATTTGTCGATTCGACTAGAAGAAATCTAGGCCAGTTTTTCTTCTTCTTTTTCCGTTGTTGGTGAATATTTCGTTATCCGAGTCCGTATCCGTGTCTTCATCCCGTCCTCTTTTAATAGATTTGTGCTTTGCAGCCATGTTATGTTTATAAATGATTCATTACGTTTGGTCCCCACCCGCCACCGAGTCCAACAAGGGAATGTACACAAGTGGCATTCCAGCATATGTGCACCAGGGCTCAAAACGCAATATACTAAGGTGATAAAAAAACATAAAGTTTAATTCCATCCCCTGATTACCCTTCTAATCAAAATTAGGGCAAAGCACGACCAGCCGATTGACTGGGTCGGGCCAATCCAACCACCCGTCTAGGGGAAGTCCGGGCCGAAGAAGCGTGTTGGACCCCATGGGGGACCTCAGCCACCAGGATCCCATCCTCCCCCGACACGGGATGCAGCGCACGGCAAACACGCTGGGTCTGAAGGCGACCGCAGAGAGCAAGAACTATATAAGGAAGAGCTGTGTTGTAGATAGATACAGGAGAATGGCCGGTTAGGTAGAAATAAGCTGTAAGAAGGGAGCTCAAAACAGGTATTGTGAAGAGAGTTTTTGGAATGAAATATAGTTGAAAGGACCGGTAAACAGAAACTAGACGTAAGAAAAGAGTGAAAGGGGTGGAGAAGCTTGGTTTAAACACCCCCGGCGCGAGAAGCCGGCTCCATGGGGGCTGCGACCCGCAATACGCCGGCTTCCCTTTGAGGAAACAAATCATTCGGTCAGTCAAAGATTTTTCACCCGTACAAATCCATCTCAGTGGAACATATGATCTTATAAAATCCGCCACTGAATCTGATCTTGCTTTTTAAAACTGATCAAAAAAAAAAAAAAAGTATATATTTTGCGGCACGTGTCAATCAAGGTGACAAAGTGTGTCAGATTTGATGCACTGCCTGTACGTTTTGTCACCACGTGGTGACAAATCGTGCCGAAAGGTTCGCACGCTGCACATTTTGTCACCCTTTCGGCAGCAACAGTTATAGTTTCTGGCATTGTTTTGTTCTGTGTGTGTGTGTGTGTGTGTGTGTGTGTGTGTGTATCTGTTTGTGAATCAGTGATAAACTGAAATTTGGGGGAGCGGGAAAAGCCCAGTGGTTAGAGCGCCGGACTCGTGATTGAAAGGTCGTGGGTTTGAATCCCTGCAGGACTGAGCGGCGGGAGAATCTTCATCTCCAGGGTCAAATTTTTGTGCTGACTTATTTCGGTATCCGTTCCATCCCCGTGTTATCGCAAAAAATCCCGATCATTATGCCAAAAGTGCAGGTGGCATTTTACAGGTAAACACGAATGCACTTTACGTATGTGGCTTTGCATGAAGTGACATGGTGCATGGTTGTATGGTGTACACAGAACGCGCCGAGACGGCAGCAGTTTCATGTGGCACCAGCCACCAAAAGCGATCAACAGCAAATTCTGCATTGCTTTGAGTCAACGACAAGACTATTGCTGCTGCCTGCAGCTTTGTAAGCTATGTCAAAATAATTATGACTATATAGAGACTGAGTGATTGTGCAGCTTGATTGTGTGTTGTGTATACATGTCCTGCAGATATATTTGATGGAATGAGTGGTATGATTTGATGAAGATGAAGGTAAACGTGGGCTGACTTTAGGTGTGATGACTGTTTTCTTTTCTTTTTCTTTTCTTTTTTTAGAATGTCTTATTGTACTGCGCCTAGTGAATTTTATAGCATAACGTGCGCCTAACAAGTGTTTGGTATTATTATTATAACCAACAAGCAATTGAGTTAATTAGCGCTCGAAAGACGTCTCTGCCAAACACAACAACAAAGACCTGAGTCACCTACGGTAACTCTCACTGGCATGCGAGTATAAGGTACATAAACTCAACATCAGTGACATAGTCGCGAAGCAAGGAAGATCAAAGCAGCATCAGTTGTTAATTATTTAATGGATCCCTCAGGATTTGAAAACTGTAAGCAGTCTGCGGGAAAAAATAGTCTAATTTACTGCTTCTGAAGTTCACCTGGTGCTGAATATTTTAATCACTGCCTGTACATTATTTTGTTTCGTTTATCTTTATTGCCTTTATACTCTCTCTCTCTCTCTCTCTCTCTCTCTCTCTCTCTCTCTCTCTCTCTCTCTCTCTCTCTCTCTCTCTCCACACACACACACACACACACACACACACACACACACACAGAGCACCCCCCCACCCCCACCCACACACAAATAGCACTATTAAAGTGACACGAGTGAGTGACCTGCAAAGACTGTCGAGTTACAGACATTACTGAAACACGTAAGACAAGGTGACGCACCTGGGCACATACAAATTCAAGTAAAATTATCCAGCGAAATACTTTATTCCTCCCCCCCCCCCCCCCCCCCACCTTTTTTTTAAAAAATCCCACGAGCCTTTAAAACACGAAAATGCCTTAGACAATTAGCAATCTGACAACTGAACAAAGGACACAGCAAATGTGTGACGGGAAAAGGGCACCACCCTCTGTGTGCGTTCATTTCGCCACTATTGGCAACATTTGCTGTGTCCTTTGCTCAGTTGTCAGATTGCTGACTGTTGTGTGTTTCTGGGCACTGACAAATTCTGAGACATAGTGCATATGGTGACCGCTGGATCCCCCTTGCTAATGACGCGGCTCAATGCTGCCAGTGTCTCTTGTCCCAGCCTGTGGTGTTGCACTAAGATCTTGCCAATTCACACTACCCCCACCCCCTTGTGTGTGTGTGTGTGTGTCAAACTCCAAGCACTGGTTTACGACATCCTTCTTTGGAGGAAGGTGCCGGAAAGCGGTGCTCGGAGTGTGTGTGTGTGTGTGTGTGTGTGTGTGTGCCTGCGTACATGCGTGCGTGTTGTGCGCGCGCGCGTGTGTGTGTGGGGGTCAATTCTCTATGACAAGAAAAGCGGAGAAAGTATACACTTAAAACAGTTTTAACCTCCTTTTGGCTCTGATCTTTTCAATAACTTTGAATGAATGCGGTGGTTTTGTTTTCATTAATTTTAGTTTAATACCAAAAGAACTTGAAACACTCATTGGTCACACACTATGCATGTGAATAACGATGGGTTGACTGCTGTGTTAACTGGTGTGAGAAACCGTGTGGCTGAGTGTGAAAAAGTATGTAATGTATGTAAAGAGAAAGAATGTAATACGGTCGGTGGAGAGTGGACAAGTGCAGCCGTTGCTGGGGCAATATAAAGATGCGGCGGGACAATACAGAGCCGAGCCAACAGAGACACGGGACAATGTAGGTACGCCCAACCTAGAGACTGACGGGGCAGTCTAGTAACGGGACAATCTAGTAACTGAGCACTCTAGTAACGGGGCAGTCTAGTAACGGGGCAGTCTAGTAATTGAGCACTCTAGTAACGGGGCAGTCTAGTGACGGGGCAACGTCGGCAGTACTACTGGTTCTCTCTTGCCGGGAGTTGGTCAGAATAGGCTATAACTTGACATCTTTCGACTCCTAACAGGAATACTACCATTCTCATGTATGACTTCCTGGTTCATTCAACATCATTTCTACAAAGTAACGCATTATGAACAGAAAAGAAAAAGAAAAAAACAACGAAAAAAACAACAACAAAAAACGAGGCTGCTTGTGATTCGATCAGTTACGTTTGGCCCTGATGTGACTTTCGTGGTTGAGTAGGCGATGTCTAGATCCACGTGTCAGGTTATTTAGATCTCTTCTTATTGTTTGTATTCTTCTTTCTGTAGTTGTTTTTTGTTCTATTTTTTCTCTTCTGATGGTGAAAATTTCAGGAAACTGTATACTGTATGGGGGATCAAAGTACTCGTGTTCAATTCCAATTACGTAACAATGTTGGCTTTTGTGTTAAAGAAGTAGAGGATGTACCTCTGGTGGAGTTTATGTACCTTGTAATGATTAATTCCCTTGTGTGTTGATTCCGCACGAACACTCTGAGCCTTATTCTGTTTCAGTTTGTTTTAAAGAACTGTCTGCCGTCGTAAAATGCAAATCCTCCGAACTGCTGCACACTCTTTTCACTCAATCTTCTCTCAGTCTCTCTCACTCTCTCTTCCACTTCCCCTCCCTATCCCTTTCTCCAACAGGTAGACCGCACCATTTTACGAGTCTGATCATCGCACAACTTATTGAGACGAAAAGAAAGTGGCCGTTTGGGAATGTCAGTTCCGCCTGGCTGGTTATGGTTATGGCATCACAACCGACACAGACGAGGTCATGCATCCTACCCCGAAACGGGACAGTACTGAAGCCGTTCGTTGACGTGCGTTTCAGCTCTGTGTGTGTGTGTGTGTGTGTGTGGGGGGGGGGGGGGGGGGGGGGGGGGGGGGCGTACTTGCAAATACAGCGTAGATCGCTGGACTCGTGATCGAAAGGTCGCGGGTTCGAGTCCCTGCAGGAGCGGCGGGAGAATTTTCTTCACAAGGGTCAACTTTTTGTGCTTATTCCATTCCATCCCCGTGTTACCACAGTAGCACCTAAAAGATCCTGGTCATTCTGCCCAAAGTGCAGGTGGCAGGTTACAGCTAAATACTACTGCACCTACTTATGCGGCTTCGAATAAAGTGACACTGTAAACTGGTGCATGGTTGTATGGTGTACACGGAACATGCGCTGAGACGGCAGCAATTTCACGTGGCACCAGCCATGTAACAACCACACCGGCAGCGCAGTATGTACACAACTTTGGTGGATATTCAAAAATGCGCTGTGTTTAGTCACTGGTTTAGATTCGCATACAACTGCAGTATAGTGGGTCTGCACGCAAGCAGACACTAGCACTATATTCACAACTGTTTGACGTGCTGTTTCTCGATGCAAGTGCGTAACACGCCTTGGTTGAGTGAGTTTTAGCTCGATTATTTTCACGGAAATATTGCTCATAAAGCCGGAAGGATCGTTCAACCCATTGTTCAAGAATCGTTCAAGGATTGTTCAAGGTTGTTTAACCCATAAGCAAATCTTTATTCGGTGTGATGGTTCAGGATACTTGTGAATTGTTGCATTGTGAAGCATTCTCGAGATAAGCCGTATGCACGCGGGTGCTTGTGTATAGTGTGTGTGCATGCGTGCACGTGCGCGATGTGTGTGTATGTGTGTGTGTGTGCGCGCGCGAGAGAGAGAGAGCGTGCATTTGCGTGATATCAGTAGGTGGGAGGGCGTGTGTATATCAACGTAGATGCAAATAATTATGGTTCTGTTTGTGTCTATGGATTTTTGTTCTTGCTTTTTAAAATATTTTTAGGACCAGTTCAGCAAAGTTCCAGAACTTGGCGCGCTATTCTTTCGCACTCAGTTCTTTTTCGACAGCTGGAAACCGATGGATCCCCAGCTCTTCTTGCGCTACTTCAGGAGACGGTACCCTGGCTCTCTGGGATTGCTGGAGGCACGTCTACATACCGGTTAGACCTCGCAAGGCAGAGACACACAAAGTTTACAGCTACAGTAAGTAGAAGCAGGCTGGACCACTGATAGTTCACCCCTACAATCTTGGGTTTAGTCGGTATTTCGTGTCGCCACGGGTACTTCTTTCCTCACCCACTTGACATCCTTGTATTTTCATCACTCCTGTAGCCGAAAGACGATGGATTTGATGGGCATACATTCGCGCTCTGCAAGTCTTCATCGTCATAGTCATCAGTAGTAGCTTACAGGTGTCGCAATTCAAATCCAGCGCCTGATCACGTTGTAGCTTGTTGTTGTTGTTTTTGTGTGTTTCTCCCTCGTCTGTTGCTTGTACAGGGGCTCTGGTACGTACAGCTCTTCCGTACCTCCGGGCTCTGAGTTGCTTCATCTCTACTCTCCTCGCTCTCTTCGGTTAGCCTCGGATAGTCCGTGTTCCGAGGATGGGCGGAAAGACCCTGGGGGAGAGATCCTTTCAATACATCGGACCTGTCATCTGGGACTTTCTTGGTTTCTCTCTCTATCAGTCATTCCTCTTCACTCAAAGTCAAAACTGAAAACCCTCCTCTTCTCTTTTGCATATTGATTTGTCACTTCTGTCTTCTCTTTTACACTAACCTTTCTCCAATCTCTTTTCTTTTTGTAACCGAGTGTATTGCATGTGTTTCGGGCTATGACCCTTTAACCTTTTCTTTCCTGTCCTTTCTCATTTTTGATTGGGTGGGAGTTCTATGGCCCCAATTATCTAAAGTGTTAAAACTTGTGCGCTGGGCCGGCAGCGTCCTTAGTTCAGGAGCTGTGTGAGAGTCGAGGTGGCCGTCCTGGGCTGTCCGTCCTAACGAGCCTTCTGGTTTCCGTGGACGTAAAGCTATATTGAACCATGCTTCGGCACTGGTCTCAGCTTGTCCCTAATATGTCAACTGACATCTGAGGACATTAAGCAACACTACCTACCTACCTACCGGCAACGTCCCTTTTCCCCCAGTGTTCCTTCAGTAGCAGGTCGTCAGTTAGTAATAGTTCGAGCTGCTGCCTATGCATCTGATTCAGGGGAGAGCATGTAAGTAGTTATTTTTCTATGGCTTGTTGTTCTATTGTTTCTTATTGATGTAAATAATGTATGTTTATAATGTTACCATGTTCACAACTTGCCATGATTTTGGTTCTTGAACAGGTGGGTAATTTCGGCGTCAGATTGCGGCCTGGTTGCAGCCGCCATGGAGTCAGTGTACATTGTTTGTATGTTCAAATCTTAAGCTTTTATGCCACAAGATGACCAGTGCTTCCATCATGTATGCAGCTAACCCTGGTTAGCTGATATGTAGCTAGTATGTTTTGTTGCCATTGTTGGGAGGTTCAGTTTGAGTGATGCTTTGCCGATGCAAAGTTATCCCTCTAAAGTATGGGTCCTTTGTCAGTGCGGTAGTGCTGATCTCCGTGCGTCGTAACTTGTTTAGTTTCCTACGGTGTGTGTGTGTGTGTGTGGGTGTGGGTGTGATGAATGCGCGCCTTTGTAGACCTTTGTAAACATTCCGGGCTCTTCCGAGATGGGGCGCCATAGATAGTTTTATAGTATTAACACATTCAGTTGTGTACGCCGGTCTATTTATGATTCAATTATGGATGTCAGTTCCAGTGTTAATTCACAGCTACAGCAATCATGGGAATTGAACTGCATGCAGCGCTGTAGCTTGCTCTCTTTCAGCAGACTGAAGTCGCAGCGACACTTTCACTGTTTCAGTATTGCTGTCTCACTATCTCAGTCAAGTCACGTGTTTTTATTGTTTTTGTTTTTTGTTTTTAATCTTTGATATGCTTATTTGTTTGTTTGTGCGTTTGTCTAGGTCTTGACCCTTTGTGATCCTCAATGTTTGTTTAGGTCTTGACACATTACGATACAGAATGTTTGTTTAGGTTTTCGCACTTTGAGATACTGACTGTTTAAGTCTTGATACTTTGTAATACTGAATGTTTGCAGTGGCAACGTTCCGTCCACCGTTGCCACCCTCTTTTACTACCTGGAATGTGCCAGGAGTTGGAAGACCTGCAAACCTGAAAGCATCGTGAACAAGTCCATTGTGCAGCTGAAGAAGGGCTTAGTTCCCGATGTGCTAGACGTGCGGGAAAAAAACTGGCTCTTCCCATCAAGTTCTAGAATTTTTAAAGTCAGCCACCTCCCGATGTGGCTCGCCAGTGTCACCGCGGTGACAGGAAGAGACAGTCCACAGTCTCGGGGTGAGACCACCGGGGAATTGCAATTGTCAATGCTATTACTGCAAATCAGATCGCTTAGAGACAATAAAAACTACCAGAACGCATTTCCTGCGTGCATGAAGCCGGTGGGTCGATACTCTGCATTCTGTTTACAAGCTTCCCGCTTTCAAGTTACTTTTAACAAGTGTGATTAATTTTGTCCTGTGCCTGTGTGGAGGTGGTGAAGTGGTGACAGTGTGATCCAAGGAACGTCCCCCTCCCTCTCTCTCTTTGTTTTCTCCTGCCTTGTAAAGGAAGAAGGAAAAAGCAAATCAGCAATACACAGAGACTACAGCTTTAGCCACACACACACACACACATCACACACACACACACACACACACACACACACACACACACACACACACACCACCACCACCACCACCACCACCACCACCACCACCACCACCACCACCACCACCACCACCACCACCACCACCACCACCACCACCACATCAAATGCACTCTCTGTGTGTGCTGCGATTACTTATTTAATTTTAGTTTCTCGAGAACTGATCAAGCAAAATAACAGCTGGAAATTCTGATGAACTGCTGATATTGTTTCTGGTTAACGTGAACCTTGAACAAAATATAGCTAGTTATATAGTATGTAACGGAAACGTGTATGCACTACTAACTATGTCTAGGCTTAAGCTAATTTAGCTAACGCTGTTTCCCGTGTGAGCAGAATAAAATATGCCAGCTCTGATGTCGGTTGTATCTTTTATGCATTTGTTTATCACTGAATGACTTTTCACCTTATTTTTGTTGTTGTTGCTATATAACTCGTTTTGTGGTTGGCGTGAATGTGTGAGAGTGCTTGGTACCATGGACCATTCCTTGACATTTGGCGGTAAAGGTGTGTTGTATTGCATTCTTTTGTACTCTGCTCGTCTTGACACTTGGCAGTAAAGGTGTGTTGTATTGCATTGTACTGTAGTCTGCTCGTCTTGACACTTGGCAGTAAAGATGTGTTGTGGTGCATTGTACTGTACTCTGCTTCTTTTAACACTTGGCTGTAAAGGTGTGTTGTATTGCGTTGTACTGTACTCTGCTTCTTTTAACACTTGGCTGTAAAGGTGTGTTGTATTGCATTGTATTGCACTCTGCTCGTTTTGACAAGCGAGTTGATGCACTTTCCCCTGTCTGGAGTCTGCAGAAGAGAAACGGCTCCAAAACAACCGTTTCTAACGTTTGCTGTGGGTACCACACGCTAAAGGCTCACAGCTGATCCAGCTCCGGGTGGTTGGGGACTGTGTTATATATCGAAAGGAGCATGATCGATGCGCGTACCCGTATGTTTGTGTGTGTGTGTGTGTGTGTGTGTGTGTGTGTGTGTGTGTGTGTGTGTGTGTGTGTGTGTGTGTGTGTGTGTGTGTGTGTTTCCTGTTTGTGCTTGGGTGTAAGTGTGCGGGGGAGTGGAGTTTCGGTGCACTAGAATTGATGTGCACATATTTATAGTTTGTTATATGTGTACATATAGTTCCGTTTACTTATTTAAACGATGTCTTTATGCTAGAATGGGATACTTTGTAGTTTCGTGTACTGAATTGCATGCACATGTTTTTTGTCACTAGTACAGCGCAGTGCGTTTAATGTGGGTTAAAGAATAGCGCTTAATAGGAATTACGTATAGTATCATTATTATATATTTGTGCTGCTGGATACAGTTCTTCCCTTTTATGAGCGAACATTCACTAGCACGAAGTTTATTGTGAGGGAATTCGTCCCACTCTGCCAAAATTCTAATGATATTTATTTACACGTGTCTTTAAGTCCAAGAAGGGGATGAGATCCTTCACAATAAACCTTACCATGGCAGAAGTGCAGCTGGCAATTACTGACTCAGATAATATCTCTAATGCGTCTGCGTGGTTCAATCCTTTCCAGCATGCTACGGCTGTTGTGTGTGTGTGTGTGTGGAGCTGACGGTCGTACTGGGCAGGGTTTCTTTCCCAGCCATCGGGCTTGTTAGCCTGTAACGTAAAAGCCACCTTTTGTAATGAAAACCATTTTTAATTAGGCGGCGTTCACAACTCGGACTAGTGGGGCTCTCACAACATGTCCTCGACTCCGTTTGTAAAGTGACCTACGTAGTTGTGTGACTACCTCTGTCGCATTATAAAACTTCGTTTGAAGTATTGTGTTTTGGTGCGTATTTCACATCACTGCGTACTGTTCTCAATTCTTTCACTATCAAGTGGGAGATGGTGTGGATTGGGTGCGACCTGTTGGGAAAAGCCGGAGGTCGGGAAGAGGAGAATGGAGTTAACTGCTCCACTGACTGATTTTGTACAGAGACAATCACCATGTTCAACTCGGAAAAAACACCAAAATATACATTTGGAATATCAGTTTGTTTTACTTACAAACCTTCCCATCAGTGAAGCCATTCGTTGTGGTTTGTCAGCCACAAGTCAGTAACCACAATAAAGCACACAATCCACCAATGATCAGTCATCCGGGGGCAACGATAGGATTCACCGGGCAGACCGCAGTGGATCAGTAATCGTAACTTTTAATCGATTCCGCGTCATCAGTTTGTTAGTGATAGAACCTGGCACACTCATTTAAAAGCTCACGATCACTTAAAGGGCCCTGAAAGGCAGTTTTCGTTTGCAACGGAACGTTGAAAATCGACCCAATTATGAAAGTCTAGTGCATAACATGATCTTTAAATCTAATAAAATGTCAGTGCCATGAAAGTAAGTGTGTTTACGAAAGAAGAAATGCATGCCGATCGGGCCGAATTTGGTCTGCTTGTTTTAATCTCGAAATACGCGCGAGATCCGTGACGTAGGCCTCTGACGTCACAAACAGACCACTGAGGCGAATGGCAAATGAGGCGCGTTTTCACCATCAATCGGTCCACAACGAAAATGCCAAGCGAATGTGCGGCCGTGGGAGCTGCAGACCAAAGGGTCGTTGTTTTCCTTTCACACCTTCCCGAAAAACAGCAGTCGAAGGAAGCTTCATCCTTGGAGATTCGAACTGGAAATTGTTCCAAGTCGGTTACCCTGTGGACACCCACACAGACATGATTTTTTTACTAAAGGGTATCGGTCACGCATCGCCTGGCTTTCGCTAGGTTGATCCTTGGTAGATGGAAGGAACGGTCTCTTCGGATGAAACCTCCGTCCTTGTCAATTCTACAAGGAATATATCCAGACCGACCAAAGGACTCAGAAATACATTTTGGCACCTTTGCACCCAGTGCAAAGATTAAAATTAAAAAAGGGGAAAAACTTTTTCACAAGAAACCCTCCAGAAAAAGAAAGGGAAATCAACAAAAGAGGCAAATGTACACATAAATCCTCAGCAAGAATGAACTCGTAATAAATGCAGCAGAAGAAGAAGGGAGAGAAAGAAAACCAACAAAAAACAAATGGACATGGTAAACACGGAGAAAAGAAAGGAAAAACAGGAGGTACAACTATTGAACTACCAACAAATACCCCTGCCTTGTCTAAGAAACAAAACAAAAGCGAGGCAAAAAATCAATGAAAAAACCCGAGAGAAACGTAAAAGCCGAAAGGTAAACAGAAACTCGGCTGGCCTGTGCACCAACGAATAGTACAGGGCTTAACTGGGCGAATGTTTGTTCGCCGAACATACTTCGGACAGTTCGACGAACTATGATTCCTTTCTTGCCCTCAAAATTTCGCGCATGCGCAATGGACTGGCGTGTAAAATCTGCCGGAAATAGGGGGGAACACGTCAGCTGGGTTGCTGGCCGAGCGCAAAGCTGTATTTCCCTAGTACTAGTAGTAGTGAAAACCTCGCATTTCACGGCGACAAGATGGGTGCAAAAGATCACTGCCGTATAATCCACTGCGTCACTGGTCGAATAAAAGCCAGGAATCCCGCGGAACGTCTGTCATTTAGATTCAGTAAAAACGAGGTAAAGTATCGTATTCCGCGGTGCTGACTCGAGAATGATCCCCGGCCCAGTCTGTTGAGAATGAAGTTTTAGTTTTTTTACGTTTATTTATTTATTTCCATCTTATTCAAGTGTACCGGCTGTGCACTTAATTACTACAGTATATACCACTGTTGTTAGAACGAGAGAATGTGTGTGCGTGAGGGAGGCGGGGGGGGGGGGGGGGGGGGGGAATAACTGCGGTATTAACAGTGATTAGAATGTCAGTTGCCGGCAAAACGTGTCACTAGTGTCGCTGTGTGCATGTGAGGATGAGTGTGTTGCTATGTTGAGACCTTTCATTTCTGATCTCTTACCTTACATTTTACTATAATTCTGTACAATCGTTTAGGCTAACTCTCTCTCTCTCTCTCTCTCTCTCTCTCTCTCTCTCTCTCTCTTCTCTCTCTCTCTCTCTTTGTCTCTGTCTGTCTGTGTGTCTATCTGTCTGTGTGTGTCTCTCTCTGCAACAGTTTTCACTAATTCATGCCGATTTTCATCCTGTTTTAGGAATAATTTATGAGGCTACCCGGCTTGGTCCGTTATTTGTGTGCGTGCGTGTATGCGCGCGCGCCCGCGCGTGTGTGTGTCACTAGTCTATGAGAGAGAGAGAGAGAGAGAGAGAGAGAGAGAGAGACTGAGATATGAGGGTGGGTGTATGTATGTGAGCGTGTGGATGTGTGGGAGGCGGTGATATGGTGTATGGGTGTGGGTGTGAAGGTTGACAGGATAAAAATAGTGATTATACTTGTGCCGAGTATATAGCCTATTAATCATATTTGAATATGTGAGCAACTGTTTATTTTACAGCTCATTTCTGTAACCAATATTATTATATCTAATAATGTTTATGATATCAGTATTGTCTGTCTGTTGTTGCGCACTCTTAAATTTTGAATCATTTATACATGGTCATTATGTTTCTTTTTTGTTCTTTTAATTTAGTTAATTGTTTATTTAATATGTTCTTGTTTTGTTGGGGTTTTTTTGGGTTGTGTTTGTGTGTGTGTGTGTGTGTGTGTGTGTGTGTGTGTGTGTGTGTGTGTGTGTGTGTGTGTGTGTGTGTGTTGTTGTTGTTTGTGTGTGTGTGTGTGTGTTTGTTGTTGTTTTTGTGTGGGTTTTTTTTTTTTTTTTGGGGGGGGGGGGGGTTACTTGTTCCTTTAAATGGAATAAAGAAGTACTTAGCTTGACCTGACAAAATTGATAGAAACGGCGGACTACCGACAAACCTAATGGTAAAAACACCACCAAACCACAACAGTCAAAAGACTAGCCTGCAGCAAATAAATAATGCGTGCGAGTTGAGCGACTCAAAGAGCTTTGTCATTTAATTAAAGTATGGAATGCATAAATACTCACACACAAAAGCAATAGCATAATAATACATCACTACACATACTTAGTCATACAAAACAAAGTGAAACTGACGGCGCACACTGAAACACAAACACCCCGCACTCCTAGAGTCGCCAGCACGCGCGTTCGCACTGACGCGGCACACACACACACACACACACACACACACACACACACACACACACACACAACGTGTATTCCGTGCACGCGCCCACACACACATACACGCACGCACACCAACCGACACACACACACCTAGGCGGATCGCACGCACTTGTGCTGGCGTACACTAAATGCCCCACCCCCTACCCCACCCTAGCGGCTCACCCCGAAGGAAATTAAAATTTAAAAAAATAACACCAACGGCCAGCCAGGTGCCGGAGCTTTTTTTGTCAGTCAACGGATTGAATTAACTGGAAATTTTACGAAGTCTGTGGGCATCTAAAATGATTCAGCCCGGTCAAATCTCAGTACGCTCTAAGTCAGTGTCAGCACGTTCCCCTACATCCGCTTTGAAGGAGTTGTAGAACTTGGGAGCCGACTCTGATTGGTTGTCGCTGTGCGACAGCGAGATAAACGAAAGGGGTCTATTGAACTTTTAGTTCGCCGAACATGGTTCGGACAGTCCAAACTTTACTTCGTTCTGAACTGGCTTGTAATGAGAAGCAAGCTTCGGCCCGAACTTGCGGCAGACAGCATGATCGAAAATGTAGGCTAAAGTCAAGTCAAGTCAAGTCAATATACTTTCATCATCCCTCACAGGGTAATTTAACTAACTACTATCTCATTCTGGGTCTCCGAGACAAGGCTGCGCCTCCCACAAGTCAACAAATAAACAAATTCCCTCCGAAGCGAGTGGAGAACCTAGCGACACCGTCATCCATTTTTTTGTTTTGTTTTCATCCACAGGAGAGCTCTGCTCTCAGCCAATCAGAGGCAATGATCGTCGAATGGGGCGAATGTTCCCAGAACATGCTGAGCGAAGCTGGTGATGATGATGAAGTGATGCTTAATGTCCTCAGATGTTAGTTGACATATTAGGGACAAGTTGTGACCAATGCCGAAGCACGGTTCAATAATTCTTTACGTCCACGGAAACCAGAAGGCTCGTTAGGACGGACAGCTCAGGACGGCCACCTCGACTCTCACACAGCTCCTGAACTATGTTGAGCGAAGCTTTTTGGACCCCGAATATATATTCGCCGAATACTTCTAACTAGGTTCGCGAAGAAACATTCGCCCAATTAAGAACGGGCTTTAGGGAAAAATAGCGGCACTCTCAGGGGACGCGCCGAAGCCACGGCACCATTCGGTCGACATCGCAGTTTGTCCCTAATATGCTCTTTAGCATCTGAGGACATTAAGAAAGAAAGAAGGCAAAGACAGTAAGTCTAGCACGAATGCCTACAGCAGAAAAGGCCGTGTAAGAAAGAATCTGTACACAAATGCCTGTGACAAAAAAGAAAAAGAAAAAAAGAAAGAACAGACCACAATGAAAGAAAGAAAGAAAGACCAAACCACAAATGTTGATGGAAAACGAAAAATGGCTGCCCTAATCAGGCAAGCAAACAGCTGACACCAAATGAAACAAACAAAACAGCTGAAACAACCTCAAAAACGCAAACGGTGGCCTACCTATAAGGTGGAAAAACACCACCAAATCACAACAGTCTAATAGACTACTGTCTGCAGCAAATGAGTACATTGACTACATTTGTTGCAGCCATAAGAGCACAGAGCAAAAATAACTGTGCCGACAAACAGATGGAAAGAACAAACTAACCATAACTAACATTAATCTTAACTAACTCTAACTAACCCCTCACTAACCCGGCTTCCATCTAGAAAAATAAAGGCTGCAGACTGATAAAGCAAATCGCTATCAGGACTACCGATGACAAAGCATCGGGATGTAAACAAATGCAGACGAAAAGAGAAATGCAAAATGGCTGCCCTAATCAGGCAAGCTAACAAGCGGGTATGAAATGGCCAATAAGCCAGAGATAAAAAAAAATTAAAAAAACGCATGGTGGAAAAGAAGAGGAAAAGAGAGAAAAACAAAACAACAACACTTTCTGAAAAGAAAGAGGAGGCAAGAAATGTCAGCGAGCAACGACACGTAATCCATGTACACGATACAATCCATTCAGCCGACAACAACACGGCAGGGCAACAGACGCTCACGAACTACCCCACACAAAGAAAGAATGAGCGGTTCGTTAAACATCGAGACTACCCCCCTCACTCGTACATCGTAAATGAACGATATAACTGGAGAAACAAAAGGGCAAGCCAAGAGAATAAACACTGAATGGCAAGAACCGGCAACTAGCCCAACCCCAAACCCTAACCCAGGGAGGCCACGAAATCGCTATAGTCTATTGAACTAGAACGAACAAACCGTTTTCATCGTTACATTATGATGAAACAAACAAGGCTAAACTGGGAAAATAAAATAAAACACCCAATAAAAGGCAGGCTCCCTGATGAGGTCTAGCCTGCCGTGAAAGCTAGAGTAAACACAATGAAAAAGACCGAAACGCCACGCACCTAACAAGGCTCGAGAAATATGAAATAACAAGGGGGAAATAAACAAAGGCCCAACTACTGAAAAGGAGTTTCATCCCTATATGTTGTTTTGAAATCCTCTTTATATTATTTGAACTGAACATTTTTCCAAGTCGGTTGCCCTGTGGACACTCACACAGACCCGACTTCCACGTTTGGTTGCTTGTCTGTTAGTGACGTCACTGCCCGACCGTTGACCTTTAGCTTAAAATAGCTCTCGCGGAATCTCGCATTCAAAATGGCGCTGGTTTTGAAACGTTCAGTTGACCGTATTTTCCGACCTTTTTGCCAAAATAAACGCATTACAACCTAGTCGAGGCCTGAAAAAGTTTTAAACAAGTGAGTAATAGACTGTTTCTTCTCTTCGAACGTTAGTACGGACCTATATGTTGTTTTGAAACGATTTGGAGCGATTTTGTGGCCCGAAACTGCCTTTATAGGCCCTTTAACTACGACATTTAAAAACAAATTGTTTAACCTGTAACACCATACAGGGTCTTTTCACTTCCTTTCATGCGTATCCGCGGTTGGCTAAGTGCCCTCGTTTCGTGTCAGTTGGTTTCTGACATGATAATTTCGCCGTTTACAAACTGACGTGTTTCTTCCTCTCATGTCAGGGAAGAGATTTCAGCTGGTCGGTTGTTTAGTTTTGTGATCGCTGCTTGGTACAAACAATAATTATGTTCAACATACTTGAACATATTCAAGTCCAAATGCACTCTTCAACATACGACTAGTGAAGAGCAAAGTTTATAACGGGGCGAGTAGATGATGCTAACAATGACTGTTTTACTGGGGGCGAGTAGATGATGTTAACAATGACTGTTTTATTTGAGGCGAGTAGATGATGTTAACACTATTTTACTGGGAACGGGTAGATGATGCTAACACTGACCGTTTAACTGGGCGCCGGTGGGTCATACTAACAATGACGGTTTATTTGAACGCTTCTTCCCCGTGGGGCAGGAAGCTAACGGAAGCCTCTGGCCAAGGGGCGCTACTAAGCTGGTATACACTACTGCTGTCTTAGCGCCCCACGTAAACTGACCGAAATACGTTTTCCCTTCTCTGTCATAATAATGACACTTATTTTTTTTAAGTATTGGGGAATATATGTCCCCTTACACAAAACATAGTTCAGGAGCTGTGTGAGAGTCGAGGTGGCCGTCCTGAGCTGTCCGTCCTAACGAGCCTTCTGGTTTCCGTGGACGTAAAGCTATACTGAACCATGCTTCGGCATGGGTCACAGCTTGTCCCTAATATGTCAACTGACATCTGAGGACATTAAGCAACACTACCTACCTACCCATGTCCCCTTACTGAAGGTGGGAAGGGAGGGGGGAAACTGGAGTCCCTGACGAAAGCCCTCAACAGCCAGCCTGAGAATAGGTATCACATATCAAGTTAGTAAAGCATATATTCCAAACTTTGCTTTCGGGCACCCTTCCTCCAAACCGATGGTTAACGGTTGATATTAGAGGTGAAAATGAACCGCTATTGAGAATCGTGCAAGTCCGCTTCCTCTTTTATGAAAGACTAATCAAGTGCAAATTAACACGAAATTACTAAATAGTTCCCATTTATTCTGCCTGTTTGAACTTGTAGTATTGTGCCAATCAGGAGACAATGGTCTTCGGTTTCTAGGATGGGGTGCTGACAGTCTTTCCAAACACTTTTTGAACTTAAACGTTTCTGTTTTCATGTTATTTGTAGTGTACGAGAAAGCACGGGACTTTAGCAACTGAGCACACTTGTTGCTCCACAGAAGGTCGGGTGAAGGGGTTCGCCGAGCCTTGGACTGGCTTGAACGATCAGCTTACTCGCCAGCTTGTTGGTCTGTCGGTAAGCCCTACTTTCTTGCGTGGAAAGCACTCAGTGACAGTTAAACGGACAGTGATGCCAGTCAAGTGGGGCACACTACTGAGGCTCCTGACGTTTCCATCATGGTCCAGACTGACACCAGCTTAGAAACGGTAATTTATTAACCTCAGTCCTATTCACCTAGTCTGTTTCCACTTCAATTGAATGATGTTTTTTCCAAACTTGACGCATCGTTGCGTAGGTCAAGTCTGCGTTAAGCCCGTTCTTAACTGGGCGAATGTTTGTTCGCCGAACATACTTCGGACAGTTCGACGAACTATGATTCGTTTGATTGAACTTTTAGTTCGCTGAACATGGTTCGGACAGTTCGAAGAATTTACTTGTTCTCAACTTGTTATTACAATAAGATGCAAGCTTCGGCCCGAACTTGCGGCAGACGCGCAGCAGACAGCATGATCGAAAATGTCGGCTAAAGTCAAGTCAGTATATTTTAATCATCCCTCATAGAGTAATTCAACTAACTACTATCTCATTCTCGGTCTCCGAGACAAGGCTGTGCCTCCCACAAGTCAACAAATAAACAAATTCCCTCCAAAGCGAGTGAAGAACCTAGCGACACCGTCATCCATTTTTATTTTTTCTTCATCCACAGGAGAGCTCTGCTCTCAGCCAACCAGAGGCAATGTTCGTCGAATAGGGCGAATGTTCCCAGAACATGTTGAGCGAGCTTTTTGGACCCCGAATATAGCTTCGACGAATACTTCCAACTAGGTTCGCGAAGAAAAGTTCGCCCAATTAAGAACCAACTAGGTCCGCCGAATACTTCCAACTAGGTTCGCGAACAAACATTCGCCCAATTAAGAACGGGCTTTAGGTAAACCTGGCCTCACAAATTTAACCTTTTAGTTATCCGTTACGTTTTTCTACACTCCTCTGAGAAGAAGACTTATTGTTCCCGCTGTTACTAAGGAGGATCCCTCGCTTTGTCTGTGAATTCTTTCATTGCCGTGTGGTAGTTGGCGTGGGGAGCCGAGTCCACACTAACAGCGTTCCAGAGAAGAGACTTCCACAGCCGGGAGGAGCTCGCGGCAGCGTGCACACGTGTCTGCTCTATGCTCTGACCGACTAGGCACTGTAGCTTTACGCGTTTTGAACATCCACCGAAGTGGTTACAGCGCTGTTTGGTTGCTAGAACGCTGGTGCCACATCAAACTGCTGCCGCCTCGGCGCAAGTTCTGTGTACACGATACAGCCATGCACCAGTTTACAGTGTCACTTTATTCGAAGCCACAGTTAACACAAGTATAACACTGAACAAAGACCTGAGTCGCCTATGGTAACTCTCACTGCCTCAGCGGCCGGCAGGCCGCGTGTAAATACAAGGTACATAAATTCCACCAGACGTACATCCTCAAACGCGAAGATGTAGCTCTGGTGGAGTTTATGTACCTGAGTTATATTTACACGCATGCCAGGTGAGAGTCAAGTTACTGTAGGCAACTCGGGTCAGTCTTTGTTGTTGTTTTTGTATTTCGTATTTCGAGGGTGTTGATTCTGCACGAGCGCTCTGGGCCTCGTTCTGTCAGTTCAGATGTTTGAAGCCACATGTGTTTGGCCGGTCAGCCAGCGCATCTAAAATGTAACCTGGCAGTATGACCGGAATCTTTTACGTGCTATTGCGGTAACTCAGGGGTGGACGTATACCCAAATAAGAGTCAGCACAGAAAGTTTACCCCGGAAAAGAAAATTCTCCTGCCGCTCCTGCCGGGACTCGAACCCGAGACCTTTCGACCACGAGTCCCGGCGTCGCTCTAATTTCGTCGTTTTAATTTCTCGAATGTGATAATAAAGTCATCTTGGATCTCTACCGCTGAGCTATTCAGTCCCTGTCCCCCAAACAAAGTTTGAAATTCAGTTATCTTCAGTTTAGTCTTAGCAACGAGAAAAGAACCCGAAAAACTAAGCTGAGATCTGAAGCGGGACTCATTCCTTACAATAATGGACATTCTTGAATATACTCCAATTTAATACCAATGAGCAGTTTAAGGATAACGCTATTGTAAAGTCGACACAAAAGTACAGCCGCCGCCCCCTCCCTTTTCCCTCCTCCCCCACATCCCTGTCCTCAAATCCTTCCACTCAGCCCAAAGAACCGACCCCTAGTGGGTCGGACAAGCAGGCAAGGGTCTCTGGGACCATTGTCACCCCTGCCATCTCACTGGTGGAGCAAAAACTGTTAATAGGAATGAGTTTTTTCACACGGTCACACAAAATTAGTTTCTTTCACCTGACACCATTCAACCGTAAGTTGGAAACGACTTCTTGCATAGAAAAGAAGTTGACTACAGGGCTTGACGCGGTATTTGTACTCTGTTTATTGCAAACGCGGAATTGTACCCTGACATAAGATTGCAAGTCAAGCGAGGCCCTAGTCACACGATTAGCTCCCTTGGGGGTGAGCGGCGAGACGGCGAGGCGGCGGGGGTTGTGACACGTCCATTACAGCCGCCAGTTGAAAGGCTGACAATCAGGCTTTCTGGGCTGCGGCAGTTTGCACTGCCTCCACCAATCACGCCTTGACGGCGCTTGGGAAGTAACAGAAGAAATTATAAAGAAGAAGAGACCAAGCCGCGCCGCACACGCCTTCAAACCTCGCGACGGCCATAAGTCGATGCGGTGATGAGAAGTGACATGCACTGCGTGATCTCTTCCCGCCTCTCTCTACCTAAGTTACAAGCACAGGCTGCAGTCGAAATAGACATTATCTTCCATTACTACTGGGGGTGGGGGGGGGGGGGGGGGGGGGGGGGGGGGGGGGAATGGAAGTTAAACAACAACAACAACTGAATACGATTTAAATGCCATATATATATATATATAAAAAAACACAAACCAAAAACTGACTCACTCATCTCGACGTGACTTCGTCGTCTGACAACAATCAATAATAAGTTCGATCACATTTTTTGTCGCTTTCAGTACGAGAATCATAAACTTTTTTGTCCGTCGTTTGTCGCTGGTCAAAGGGAGTTCTGACAAACATTCTGTTTGAATACGAATCGTTCGTTCAACAGACTATAGAGTATGCTTCAGATCCGGCTAGCCGAATGACCTCAGTTTAAGGCTCTACAAGGTTTGTTGAAAGAAATCAGGGTCATAACTAAAAAGGTTATTACTGGATAATTCCTGATGGCAGGGAGCAATTCCTGAATGGCGGAAGATATAAGCAGGGAAGAATTATTTTTTTTGAAACTTCAGCACGGTATAAGTCAGTGAAGCCGGAAGAAGAAAAAAACGATAACCTGGCCCAGCAGAGATCCTCCCCGTACGCTAATTCTTAGGCCTACAGGATACAAGTTGACGAGTGTTCAAAATAATTATGTAGTTAACGAAGTGATGAGCAGGCAATGACAAGAATGACAAGAACTGTGTCAAGGTCACCCAGCAGGAGGCCCGGCGCGGCGCCCAGGACTCAGGGCTAGAAATCCGCCGGTGTTGCACGTGCTAACACCCACTTGTGGTGACACTGTAAAATACATCCCACTCTCTTCCAATGGTCAGAAAATTGCATGTGCTCAGTAACTACTGATGTAATTAAACGAAACGACGAAAGGTTTCTGTTACTGATACTCGTAGGCCTATTTGCAACACGAGGAGGCGTTTGATGAAGGTCCAAGCACTGAGCGTGCGCCGACAACAACTGAGAGACAACTGGCTTTCACCACACACACACACACACACACACACCATTAGTAGGCAACCTGAACCATGGGCCAACAAACAACCCGAACCCCCTCAAAACTAAATGCGCCATTATTATTATTAATAATACTTAGAATGTTCTATGGTGCAAAGTCCATAACAAGACTTGGCTCAAAGCGCTTTTCACAAAAATGTATGTAAAACAGACACAGTACAGGGCAAGGGGGAAATCAGTCATCATATTAACACCACCTCCTCTACCCCCAAAGCGCACAGACTTTGTCCCTAAAAAAAAAAAAAAAAAAAGCATCGAAAAGGCTCTCATCGTTTCCCGTCTTAATGTAGGGGTCATTTTGGTAATGGTAATATCCACTGTCTACCAATCAACAGCCGGATTCAATACAAAATAGCTCTCATCTGCTTTCACATTGTCTCCATACCTCTCTGAGTTGCTTCATCTCTACTCTCCCAGTTAGAAACGTGTCTTAACGACATAACTATCAAAAAGTTTAGGGACACTCTTATTAGCCTGCGGCTTTGAATAAATGAACTTGGTTTTAACAAACGTTTTCTGTGTGACAGCTTTTGGGATTGAAACTGTCCCTTCTGTCCAGATATTATTTTGGAAGACGAATCTCATTTCCTATTCTGCTGTCCAGCCTATCATGTCCGGTAGGTAGGTAGTGTTGCTTAATGTCCTCGGATGTCGGTCGACATATTAGGGACAAGCTGAGACCAATGCCGAAGCATGGTTCAGTATAGCTTTACGTCCACGGAAACCAGAAGGCTCGTTAGGACGGACAGCCCAGGACGGCCACCTCGACTCTCACACAGCTCCTGAACTATGAGTGATCATGTCCGGCGAAAATATCTGTCATATATAGTCCATGACACTGTACGTTAACTCCGTTTTTGATAATGCCAGTATGAAAAATATGAGAAAACTTGCAATGTTTGCTTTTTATGCTTTAAAACATTGAGAAGAATTACTTGCACAATGATTTAATGTTCGTAAATGTATATTTATGGTATAGCAGTTCACAATCGGTCAGGACCATTATGATCACGATGTAAGTGCCTTCTTTTTGAGTGTAGCGTGTGCGGGTCTGTGTGTGTAGTTTGCAGACTCATTTTTTTCCTGTACTGAGATGTGTATTATGTTCTGTTACGATACGAACGGGAGTGCCATCGAATGACTCCGGTGTCCAGCGACTGAGGGGGTACAGGCGCAGGTGAAGGTTTTCAGCGGTGAGATTCAGTGAAACGACTGGCACGCTGCCTTCAGTTGATTCATTTAGTGCCCCCACCCCCTCCCCCCACGCCCCACCCCTCCGTCTTCCAGCCCTGGGCAGCTCACCTCAGTACATGACCCCTCCCTCGAGTCACTCCTGCACAGGGCAGGAACGTGCGGCGCCAGCACTCCTCTCTCACTTTGCCGCCAGCATAGCTGTACCCCCGTCCCTTCCCGACCTTTCCCATCAGCACCCCGCGTTCAAACCTATTTCCGCTTACACATTGTACCTCAGTGCGCCACTACTTAGCTACCTGTTGCCCGTGTTGTAGCCGAAAACATGTCCAGATCTACTGGACGGGGTTGGCCAGGCTGGTGAGAGTGAACGAGAGAGACAGAGAGGACAGACAGAGAATGTCTGTGTGTCTGTGTGTGTGAACGTACTGAACAAACTGTCCTTTCACCACGTTCTCTTGGCCTTGCTTTGTTTTTGTTTCAGTTTGGCTCCCTAAACTGGTCTCTTCGCCCCTCAGCCACAACTGACCCACTGGCCAAATTAGTGATCGCCCACTCCACTGACCGCGACCCACTGGCCAAATTAGTGACCGCCAACTCCACTGACCGAAGTCCTCTTCCGTTTCACCCTCCGAGCATTGCTTTCCGACACCTTCCTCCAAACTTCCCACCACTCAAGTTTATCTCCGCGCAGCTGTCCCCTGATGCTGTCAGCGCCCTCTGAAGGGTTTGGGTACTAACAAGACTGGAAGCGACATATATGCATCAGGCGCTGGGTAAAAATAAAAAAATAAAAAGAGTTCATGCTGTTTCTATACGAACGATTCAAGTTTTATTTTATTTGTGCTGTCGTAAGCAATTTCAGTTGTCTGTTAAAACTTACTGCTATTTGAGCACCAACCAAAAACTGTCCGTTAGCCGACAGTTTTTCGGGACCTATGGCGTAATGAACTATGGCAGTGGTTTGAGGAAGGATGTCGTAAACCGGTGCTTGGAGTATGTGTGGATTTTTCGCGCGCCACTGGGTCCGCGCAATACGGCAGGTGGATGAAACTGCCGATATATAGCTTCAGTCTCAGCGTGTCCTACCGACCGTCCACCACCTGGCCAGTTCCACTTCCATTGACCCTTTTCGTTACTGGCTGATTTATCACCCATCCCAACTACAGTGTTGCCAACAAGTGCCCATGATACAACCCACAGCCGTACAACCCAGCCCACAGTCACCAACAATCATCTACTCACTATTTTATAGCCACTACACCGCATATCATTATCACCAAAGCAGTACACATGTGTTCACAAGTAAACCCAGCCCGCCGTCACCCAACTCAGTCACTACTCTTGTTCCCACCCGGCCAAGCCATCACCTGCAACCATTTTGCAAGTTCTTTTCGTCCAGTCCATTGTCATCCACCACTGCACGTTCATCCACTAGCCCACCATTACCCAGTGCACTTTCATCCACTAGCTCACCATTACCCATTGCACTTTCATCCACTAGCCCACCATTACCCACTGCACTTTCATCCACTAGCCCACCGTTACCCACTGCACTTTCATCCACTAGCCCCTTTCATTCGCCTCACCATCATCCGTTGCATTCTATTCACCTCAACATCCTCCTGGTCTGTACTGATATACCACCCTATCATCCATTGCATTCCACACACCCTAAGATCATCCGCTGTACTTATATTCATCCCACCATCCATTGCTTTCCCTTCACCCCACTGTCATCCATTGTACTCTTATTTACCCCCACCATCACCCACTGTACTCTTATTCATACCACGATTATCCATGGCATTTCATTTACCCCAACATCATCCACTGACTCTTATTCACCCCATCGTCTATTGCACGCTCGTCCACCCACCCTACAACCACGTATTGCACCTTTATACGCTACAGCATCACCTATTGCATTTTAACCCACCCACCATCATACACCGTAATTTTATCCACACATTTTATCCATTTACCCATTTTCACCCATCACACATTTTCTTCCATCCCTCAGCATTATTGCAACCTTTTCATTCACCCGGGTATTATCCACCGTACTTCTACTGACCACCCTAGCCATGGACCTATATCTACAAAGGTCCACGACCCTAGCACTGCCCCCGTGAGTTTCACCTACACCAGCATCCACCACCCACTCTCATCCCGTAACTCGGTGAATTCCTTGTCCTCCACGTAAAACACCAAGTTACTTACTTGTCCTCCACTTAGCCATTCACCATGCAGTTGCCCCAGCCATGATTTGCGTCGATAGTACGGTGGCCTTGCTTTACGCTGATAGCATGGTGGCCATGTTTTGTACCGATAGCATGGTGGCCATGCTTTGTACCAATAACACGGTGGCCATCATTTGTACCGATAACATGGTGGTCATCTTTTGTACTGACAGCATGGTGGCCATGTTTTGTACTGACAGCATGGTGGCCATGTTTTGTACCGATAGCACGGAGGCCGTGTTTTGCATCGATAGCATGGTGTCCATGTTTTGTACCGACAGCACGGTGGCCATTTTTTGTATCGATAGCATGGTGGCCATGTTTTGTACCGATAAAATGGTGGCCATGTTTTGTACCGATAGCAGTGTGTCCATGTTTTGTACCGATAGCACGATGGCTATGTTTTTCTATGGACAGCAATCAATCAATTAATGTTTTATTTTATCTGTTCGCAGCAAGGTGATATTAGCACCGAAAGCATGGTGGCCCGGCATGGTTTGCACCGTAGCATGATGGCCGCGTTTGAAGCGATAGCATGGAGGAGATAGGGCGTGGAAGAGGAGACAGAGATATTCGCTTGACTAGGCACTAATCATCAACTGCCTTGTCACCCACCCGCTATTTCCACCGAACTATAACCCCCTACATCACCATCATCCACCCCGCCACTAATACCCACGCCAACCCAATATTAGTATTATCAGCACGCCTGTAAAATCCTTCCTGCTGTTCAACCCCTCAAAAATCTCCTTTGTTCTCTTCCCCCCCCCCCCCCCCCCCCCCTCCCTTTTCTTCTTCTTTTCTTCTTCTTTTTTCTTCCCCTCTCCACTTTCTTTCTTTTCGCATGGCTGATGACTGACAAACTGCCAGCCCCACGCACGCAGTCGGACAGAGGTGGGGAGAATCGAGACTGTCAGGGATGGGGTGAGGGGGCAAGTGGCTACCAAAATAACCAACAGACAGAGCGGAGGGGTCGTACGGCAGACAGACTTACCTAGTACAGACACGGCCGTTCTCTTCCAGCAAGGCCTCGTTTTCTCCTCCCTGTCAATATCTACTACATAGTTTTACGACGTACCCGCTGCTGCTTGAGAGAGAGAGAGAGGGATGGGGAGGAAGGAAAGGAGAGGAGAGAAGGGACAAAATAATGGTTTCTAGTTCTTCTCTGTTCTTCGGCCTGATATTACGATCAGTCAGACAAGAAATACAGGCCTCTTTTGAAAGAGAACGTTATCTGCCGTCGCTCGTTTAAAAAACACGAAAAGGGTAAATGGAGGAGGGGGGAGGGGGCTGCAACAGGAAGGAGCAAAAGGGTTTTGTTTTGTTGTTCTTGTGGTGTTTTTTTCATTAGGGCAGAATGTCTCAGTTTCCAGAACCGAGGTGATACGTCCTAGAGAAAGAGAGAAAGAGGGGAAATAACCCTCCACTCACCTACACAGTGAAATGTTCAGTGGGTGGGCTTGTTTTTCATTCATGACCCGTCTCTCAAGCTGAGAGCTAGCAGATACTTGTCTTTAACGAGGGCGAAGAGAAAATGAAGACCACAGTCTCCATGACTGTGTGTGTGTTTCGTCAAGACACGTGTGTGTGTGTGTGTGTGTGTGTGTGTGTGTGTGTGTGTGTGTGTGTTTCGTCAAGACACGACTTCTTGAGACAGCTACTTGTTGCGTGGCACTTCAGTGAGTGCCTGAAGGCAGAGACGGAAGGTGCCAGGATCTCCCGGCTTCTCCATCAGAGGACGTGCCGTCCGGTGGCACAGCAGGCGCGTGTCGGTCTCTGCCGACAGGGCTGGAGCCTCCAACATGCGTTTGTCAACGTCAGCCCTCCCCCGTCCCTTCCCCTCCGCCCCGCCCCCCTCCTCCCCATTTAGTACATACAGCTCGTCACGTCTCAAAAGCGGTAGACGCAGTCGTCACAAAGATCACCGACTGGACCTTCGAGTCTGCGTCTCCGCCTTCACATTTTTGTAATAGTGTCACGTGGTCTCAATCAGTAAACGGATAGTGAGTTTAATCAGCCTTGTTCCATGCAGTGCACGGTGGTAGTCGTTCAAAAGACGGCCGACTGAGTCAACCAGTCTCCGCCTCATAAATCGCGGCACATTGACTCCATGGAGAGTTGTCGAGTCAGTTTAATCAGTCAAGTTCTAGTCAGTAGACTCAGAGCTTGCTTCTTGCTTTCGGGAAGGCCGGATGTCATGTTCAGAGGGTACGTGTGTGAGTTTAACTGGTAGTCGGGCCGAATTATTAATTTTGGCTACTGTTTCGAGGACTGACATTGACGTGTGCAAACCAGACTGCTCGGTATTAGATTCTGATATCATGCACTAGTTTCAGTCCTTACTTTAAAAATAGTTAGAATGTGTTTGTGAAATTTTGGAACTAGTTTTCCTTTGTTAGGAGAATGAAAGGACAAACTGTAAGCCGGATTTTTGTGTGTTCCAACACGTATCGCCGTCAAACCAACAACGACAGCCTGCATTTGCCTCTAGGAGTTAGTCATACATCCAGCTCACTACAGACTGAAGCCGTGTGTAATTTATTACACATATGCTATTTTTTCCTTTGTGTTGACTGGCAGACGGTCTTTTTTCCGGCGTAGTCAATCTCATCAATGGGTCGTCAGCCAGGATGGACTTGGAGTAGCTGCTGCTCTCACATGGAATGTTGTTTGCGAGACAGTGAACGTGTCTATGGCAGAAGAATCGTTAAAAATAAAGTACAAAACAAAAACAAAACAGCGAGAGCGCCGCGCTCAAGTTACTAGATTCCGTTTAAGGTTATGTGAACTGAAAAGCGGCGGCAGAACAGTGACCTCTTGGAGAAAACTAATTCTTGTTTTACCCGAACTCCGACAATCAACGCACATGTAACCTGATTACGTAGCATTTTTGTCAGTGTCAGCAGCATTTGCATTTTGTTTTTGAATATAATTATTGCAGTGCATTCATTTTCTAAGTTTTCTGTGCCAGACGACGAGGAGCAGATTTTGTATTCGTTTGAAAAACCAGAGAAAGATAAAAGTGAATTGTGGGCATGCCATCCTTCAAAAGGAAGTAATTGAGGACGAAATGGAGGCAGCTACAGGTTTGTGATCATCCTGAATCCCGCCTGAACTCAGTTTTGAGCTGGTAGAACAGCTAGCGCATGGACTTGGTCGCGCAGTTGGGAGCGGTTGAAACAGCGAGCGAGCGAGCGAGAGAGAGAGGGGAGGATTTAAAGTGGTATAGACTGAGTGCAGGTGAAACGAGCTAAAAGAGTGTGAAGCAACAGCTGAGCTGATGTGGGCAGGCGTGGAGCGTTGTAGTAAACAATCAGCCCCATCAGCCGCGACAGTCGGTACCCCCGCTGACGATAACGTATACATCTTAGCGGCGGCGGCGGGCTCACATCCTTTCAATATTTACCAACGCTTACAGGACTTATTGCGGAACTGTTTGCTTTTTATCTCCTGTCGGATTGCACTGTGTCTGTGCGCTACACAATGGTTCCAGGTGTCTGGAACTCTCTTGTCAGCCAGACGTTTTTGTCTCGTGTTGACGTGGGCAAGGCGAACCCAGCTTGCCGAGTCCTAGCAATTACTAATAACTGCTGCTGTTTGTCTGTCTCAGCAGCTACTGTTCAAGGTACAAACACTGATGTTGGTGTATACTGTGTGTGCGGACCGGCTCTGGATTAACGCCGCGTTCTTTTATTGTGCGGACCCAACTCAGCCGCTGTACTGAAATAGGCACTTCACTGCTGAATATGCTTGACGATTAAGCATATTAAGGCCGACGATTAAGACGATTAAGGCCGACTGAAAATAGACGGTCTGAATATTTAGCTTTTTTTCCTTTTTTTCTTCTTCTTCTTTTCTTTTTTTCGGGCTTTCATGACGTAAACCGACATGTGTTTACAAAACCCAGCGAACAGAAGTGTGAGGCTTGTGCAGAGAGTGTTCTATGTTAAACGGACCACATAATCAGTCAGCTGACTAATGAATGAGGCGCATCTTCCCTGACGCCCTCATCCGTTACATTCCCAGTGTCGTGTTTATGGTGCTGAGCGAGGTCTTCTCTTCCCACCGTTTCCAGTTTTAAACGCCCACCCACCTGCAGCCAGCAGCCCCAGTTCTAACTAAAGACGTCATGCTGTTCAAAGCAGTACGTCGCCGCCAGAATGCGTTGGCCACTGTCAGCCGGTGTCTGGCGTGAACCTGAAGTACCACTGGACCCTGCCTCCAAACCATATAGGCAGATCCCGAGCAGTGAGGTCACCGTGAACGTAGTGTTATAAAAAGAAGGAAAGAAGTTGTGTAGAGTATTGATTCCTGTTCGCAGTCGTGGCCCGGTGACGGGTTGACGCCGACGGTACACAGCAGAGGCGCTTGGTGCACTGCAGCTGACACTGAGTGCACGTGAGCTGACGCCAAGGCACGACTCGTCTGAACTCCCGACCTTCATATTGGCCCCGAAACATATGGTGTTCATAATCCTAAAGCTGAGGACTTTTGCCATTGATGATGCCGAAATATTCAGTACCATCTCCAGCCTTTCCCAACATGCTCTGACTCCGCACAGCTCGGACTCGGGTCGTGCAGCGCGTGGTGTAAAATGCACCTGCCACATGTGGTGACCACGCCCACTGCCTTGCTGGCTACCCTCTGCCTTCTGACCTTGGCCCGGGCGAGCGGCCAGACTTGGGGAGAGGAGGTGGGAGGAGTGGCCGGAACGCGAGGCGACAACTGGGCCAGCGCCAGACTGACAGCGGCGGGGCACGTGGAGGGGGTTGCTGAGGGCACCTCGGAGCTGTGTGACCACGCGCGCCTGCAGTGCACGGTGCGCACGGGGTGCCAGATGGCGCTGAACAACTTCTTCCACGGCTGTAACTCCATCATCCTGGGCGAGGAGAAGCGCTGCACCACGGCCTGTCAGCACGCCCTCGTCTCGCTCCTGGCCACGGAGGACGGGGCGGGGCTGGCCTTCATAAACTGCGACTGCAGCGGGCACGCCGTGTGCGAGGAGCGCAAGCAGCGCGTGTCGGTGTGCCAGCGCCACGTGCTGGACTCCATGGACCTGGTCCGCGACCATCGGGCCGCCCTCAGCTGCAGCTTCGCGCGCTGGATCTGCGAGGCGGACACGTCGTGCCTGGCGGCGCTGCAGTACTATGTACAGCATTGCAGTAAGCTCTTCACCGGCACGCGATGCACAGCCAAGTGCCGCAACAGCGTGCACATCCTGTACCGCCAGCCCAACGCCCACAAGCTGAGGACGTGCCGCTGCGAGGGCGACGAAGACTACGACTGCCCTAGCCTCGTCGCCAACACCGAACGACTCTGCTTCCACCGCCACCGACATCACCACAACGGCTCCTCCCACCACCATCTGGAGCAGCAGAACGACGACGACGATTACCACAGTGATGGTGAAGCGTTCAGGCGGCCGGGCAGGCGGCCGGCTACTTCCAATACGCAGCGACACTCTTCAGGCCAGACTTCCGTTCTCAACACTCAAGTCTCAGGTACACTTCTTGCCGTGGCTACGTCTATTTTAGTCACTTTGTATCCGTGCACACAAATCACATGTCATTGAAAAACAGCATCCGGCAGCCACGTTCATTGTTGAAAATCAAACTAGTACATTACTGAATGTTTATTTAGGTTAAAATTGTGTCGGTGGTGTTTCAGTATATCAAACTGATCATTGATATATTTCTGTTGATGCTACAGTCTCACTCAATAGATCCAAATGCACCATGTTTGTAATTGTTGTAGCTGAATATTTTTGTTTAAGACTCTGCCTGTTTGATATCCAAGCCTCTGTATGCACAATATGAAAACCAAGCAGAGGAATAGAACTGCTGGACGCTTTATTTCTTGGACTTTGGATATCAGCGGTTTTCTGTTTGCTGTACAACTTATCTGTGGACTGTGTGTTTGGTGAAGGGTTCAGGAGCTTTTGTGGCATTGGTGACAGTGTTGTTAGAGTGATATTTCCGTTGGTGACGGTGTGTAGGTGTGATGCTTGTGACGTAGATGAGAGCCTTCCAGAAGAACTTGAGTGTCCTGTCTCAGTCGACCCCAAACCTTGTGTATAGCACTCAGAACACCCATAATTATGTCTTCCACTCACCTGCCTATCTGTAGCCAACCTCACGACTTCATCTGCTTTCGCCTGCTCCGCCCTGTCTTGTCTTGCCCTGCCCGCCCTGCCCTGCGCTGTCCAGCCCAACCCAACCACCTCGCCTCATCTAATCGGCTCCGTTTACCCTCTGCTCCCCACAGGGCCCCGGACTGCCCAACCCAGGCCGTTCAGGAGACGCAAGAGGAGGAATAAACCGCGCAGGAACAAGCCGAAGAACTTGGCAGTGAGAAGCTCAAGCTCTACGATCTTCGTGGACCAGAAAGGTCACTCTACGCTGACGGGCCAGAAAGGTCGCCGTATGCTGACACACCAGAAAGGTCATCCTGCATTGACGGACCAGAAAGGTCGGCGTGCGCTGAAGCGGCGAACGGGTGGTGGGCAAGGCAAAGCGAGGAGGACGAGGAGAAGACTTTGCGGAGTGGGGACGAGGGCCCAAGGTAGGAGGAGGCGGGGAACGGCCAAGAAGGGCCGAGCAAGGGGACGTAAGAGGTGTGCCCTCAAGAAATCGGCCAAGCAGAAGACTGCCTCTTCGAAGAAATCCAAAGAGTTGCTTTCACCCAAACGTCGTGCGGCAAGTCGTGTCAAAGCCAAACCGCAGTCGTCGTGAACTGTGCAAGCCAAAGGAATCACAGGGCGAAAAGCGAGGGAACAGAATGGAATGGCAGAGAGAGAGACAGAGAGCGCTCCACCATGGTAGCTGTCGTCAGTTCCTTATGGATACGAGTATACGTAGAGCTGTGTGTGCTTTTTTGGCACCGTGGACGTCAGTCTGTAAAAAGGCCACGCAGAAAGTCCAGAAAAGTTAAAAATTCAGAATCATCCACAGGGTGTTGTAGCTGAAACTCTCATCAGTTCACTAAAAAATATTGGTTTCCCCGTTCTAGACCTCTCACATGTTCCGATGGTTTGTGGTGGAATAAAATTACTCACCATGGATATTAAAATGGATCAGGTTTAGAGAAAATTACATTCATGAGCTGAAGTAAAAACCTCCTGTCTTTGCTGTGGCAAATCGTCGTGATTTTGAACACTATATGAAGGATAAATGGATATTTAAGAACCGAATCGTCTGACTATTCTGATGCATATATTCAAAGTCTGAGCATTTTTGACCACAAAGCAAAGTCACATCTCAGTCAAAACTGACTATATAATGGTGTGTGTGTGTGTGTGTGTGTGTGTGTGTGTGTGTGTGTGTGTGTGTGTGTGTGTGTGTGTGTGACTTTATATTGACATGTTTTTAACTTGTGGTGTTACGTGTACGTACTTTTTTTCCCCCCTTTTTTTTAAAAAGAAAAGCGCGATAAGTAGAATGTTGATTTCTGTTTGCTGTACATATCAGCATGCACAAACCGATGCTGCCAGGGACTGGCGAAGGGAGGCAAATGTTGCTGCTCTGAGCTCATTTGCTAACTCGTACAAGTGGGAGAAGGAAGGAACCTACTTGTACGCGTGACACTGTCTACACATTGACAAAGCGCGCACACCGTCCCTTTCTGCTCTGGATCAGGCCATGCAGCTGGAGCTGATGCATACAATTTCCATTAAATTTTGACGATGCTTTACCTCCACTGAAACCGGCATGGTTTATTAGCTCGGAGGGGGGTAGAGGGAGGGGTGAATGTGCATGCGTGCACAGGTCCATTTCCCTGTTCACACAGCTCCTGAGCTCTGAAGCTGATGCACTTAACACCGATCTCATACTAACCGACCTCCTCCTTTTAGCCAGATAGCTCTGCCCCCAGAGAACAAGCACAGTAGACAATAATTAAAACCTGTGTTCGGACTAACTCAGTATTGTCCCAATAATTTGATCATTATTTTCGAAAACAACACAGGCACGAGCTTAGTTTATATTACAATCGTAGTTGGACTGCCCACGAGTGGAGGTAAGTTTGTATGCAGACACCGACTTGCAAAATCACACCCAGGGGGTGTCAGTCCACAGGGGGTCGAGAGGTCAGCTCTCATAGGCTGCTCCGTCGCCAGCTGCTGTGAGCTTTGAGGAACCGCCAGCCAATCCACAGCGATTTTAACCCCGAAAAAGATCAGAATAAGATAGCTCTGCATACTTCGTCTATTGCAAAGGGTGAATATTTCATTGGTTTGAACTCACAGCAAACCCCGTAGGTTATATCAGGGCTACTATTATCCCAAATCCCACTTTCCCTAATTCCTACGTTTCCGGTTTGCTTTCCCCTACGAGTGAATCGTGCAGTGAACACAACGTGAAGAGACCTTACGCAGACTTTCTTCTTCTTTTTTTGTCTTCTTCTCGTACTTGTCAAGTCAAGCTAATATACTGTAATCATCCCTCACATGGCAATTCAGCTGCTTCCTTCCTTCAGGTGATGCTTAATGTCCTCGGATGTCGGTTGACATATTAGGGACATGCATGAGCTTGGTTCAATATTGCTTTACGTCCACGGAAACCATGAGGCTCGTTCGGGCGGACAGCCCAGGACGGCCACCTCGACTCTCACACAGCTCATGAACTATGCAGTTCAGCTAACTACTAAAGACTAAAGGCAGCTAACTGTTAAAAGATCATTAATTTAAAAACAACTTGTAAAAATGTAATGGCGAGGAGTGGTCGAAGAACAGGCAGCAGAGTCAGTCAAAAAGGGAGACCACAGCAGGCGTACGGCAATCAGGATTTATTGTACAGCAAACAATTTTCAGCACCCACAAAATGATCACTCGCACACATAGATAACAGGGCGGCGCGGGCCGCAAGGAAAACACACTGTCGTTACCATCAAATCGGCCCTCTGGACCACAAAATGACTAACATATGTGTTTCCTTGGCCCTTACAAGCATAATTTTCTCAACAATAACTAAACTAATTAAATCATGTGTAATGGAGTGGAGTGGTGGAAGGACAGGACACAGGCAGCGGAGTCAGTCAAAAAGCGAGACCACAGCAGGCGGAGGCGGCAGTCATGTTTTATTGTACAGCAGCAGACAATTTTCAGCACACACAAAATCCTCACTCGCACGCATAGATAAGAGAGCGGCGCGGGCCGCAAGGAACACACGCTATCGCTACAATCAAATCGGCCCTCTGGACCTAAAAAAAAAAAGGCTGACAATTGTGTTTCCTTGGCCCGCACAAATAACCAAATACCTAAACTAATTAAATCTTGAAAAACATCAAATAAAAGCTAAAGTTACAACCTTTTAAACCATGCAAACAAAATGTACACACATGACTTATTTTATTTACAACAAGAGTGGGAAGCGTGGCTTGAGCCTGTCTATAAACAGATTCGTACAACTAAATCACAACTAACACAATGTACAAAATATTAATGTTACTAAAACGCTCCCACGGTTAAAATGGTACATAACAATTACAATACAACGCTCTGTATGAGAAGCAAGACACTCAAAGACTAAAGTGATATCAAGTAGTCTATGAATACAACTTAGCTTCTACAGTACACAATACTTAATAAGTTAATATCAACCCAAAATAAACACTAAACATGAAGTCAGCTAAGCAAAATACTATACGACAAAGCATTGATCGGCGACACGGAATTACATTAATCGAGCCAAAACAACGATTTACTACTACTCACTAGTACTAAACAGAGAACGCGCCGTGCTTACGACGGCTATAAACAGAATAAACCTAGCGGTTCCAGGGTTCCAGGGTTCCAGGCGAGATCAAAAGATCTTAGAGGAGGGAGGTGGAGCTGGACCCTCAACTTAGCCCAGAAGAAATCATGAGTAGGGAGGTGAAGCTGGGCTAAGAAAGCTGGACTTCCTTTGCTTGAGTTGTCCAAGTTGTTCGTCAACAGCAGTGCAACGGACATTGTCTTTGTGACTCTGGCCAAGCACAGCAGTTGAAACAGCAATTGCGCAGTGCACAAGTCGCTGGGCAATGGCGAGGGGACACCGCCCTAACACTTCCATTGTTCTGGCGGCGGTCCACGGTCTCTCCTGTCTTTTTCGTCCCTAATAAGCCTTATGGTTTCTGTGGACGTTAAGCACAATGCGCCTGTCTATACTGAAAAGATTCATACAACTAAATCACAGCTAATACAGTACAAAATATGAATGTTACTCAAACTTACATCAGAATAAAATACACGCTCCAACCGGTTAAAATGGTACATAACAATTACAACACAACGTTCTGTGTGAGAAGCAAGACTAGCAATAAAACAATCGGTGCGAACTTTCGCCTGGGGCGCGTTATCTAGTGTCGCAGTATCGCTGATAAAGTGATATCACGTAGTCTATCAATACAACTTAGCTTCTACAGTACACAATACTTAATCAGTTAATCTCTGATCGACACGGAATTAGTTTAATCGAGTCAAACACTACTAAAGGCAGAGAAGGCCGCGCCTTGCACTTGAGAGCTATAAAAAGAACGGACCAAGCCGCGAGGCATCGGGCGGTATCCGCGGTCGAGCCTTCACTGACTCTTTCGTCCAGCGCTTCAAAACCGTGAAAAAGCGTCGTCTGCTCCGGTTCCCGGGTTACTAGCGGTACAGTAATAAAATTGCATGGATCTGATAACCGGGGCAGGATTACCATAAAAAACGTGTACAAAGAGCACTTGCTCACAAAAAGAATAACAGGACGACGTCAAAAGCATTTAAATTGATAATAATAAACAGACTTACTGGACTAAAACAATAATTCCATAATACAAATTATCACAGTAGAAAACATGATATTCCTTGTGCTCACCTCCCCCGGACACCCACACACATACACACCCACACCCACACACATACTCCTCACCCAACCTGCACACACACACCACTGCTACCAACCTGACACTCTCACACATCACTAGAGCCATACACACCACTCAACCCTAATCAGACAGCTACCCCAGAAGTAAGTAAGTAAAATAATTGGTGTTTTACGCCCAGTCAACCAGTGCGGTTTGTATCAGGGCGATACACATTTTGTCATCATATATTATTTTTAAAAGTGTATAGGTGTTAAAACAGGTATATATGTACAATTTTAAAACCACACTTAAAAGGGAAGTAAGACACAAACATAACCAAAAGTGATCTCAAGTTTAAATTTTTTCCAAAAATATTGATTTCTGTCAAAAAGTTAAAAATCTTCTCAGGCGAAATCTCCTGAAACAACACGCAGTGATTGAGCTGTAAAGTGGCTCTCTCTTATTTCAATAAGATCTGAACAAGTAAGTAAAATATGTTCTATAGTTAAAAGTGCATCACACCCGATACACACTGGCGGTTCCTCGCCCTTCAATAAAAAGGAATGAGTAATAAAAGAATGGCCAATGCTGTCACAGTTTCTTTTCTGTTTGTCCAAGGACACACTGTTTTAAAACGGAATATTTTGTGTCATTTATTTATTATTATTTTTTCCCCAGAGCTCATCCTACTCAGACTATCCCAGAAAAAAGAAAAAAGAAAAACAGAAAAACATAAAGAATGGTTAAGACTGCTTCACAGGGCTGCATGATCATGCCCTGTTGAGGAGTCGAACTGCGGTGGGAACAAAAGTTTAATCTTATGTAGGCTTTGTGCGCCAGCGATCTGAACCGGCGTCCATGGGGCAAGCGTTCGAACTCCTTATACAGGGCATGCTCAAGGTCCTTTAGAATAGATTCCACTTTGTGTAAAATCTATTGGAGCTAAAATTCACAGTTCTCTGCAATGAGTTTCCTTGCTTAGTGTTAAGATTATAAAACCAGTATTAAAATAAAATAAAAAAAGAAGAAGAAAAAGAGGTCGCAGTAAAAGAGTTACAAAACAGCTTAAGAATAGTTGACTCAACGTTAAAAGCTCCGACGGAGATGGAGTCACTGGTGCCCTTGCTTAATGATGGCCTCGGTGTTAAGATCCCATTTCAGGGTGTCCTCAAAGATCGTTCCGAGGTATTTATACGAATGGACTATTTCCACCTTTTCATCATGTATCTGGATTGCCCTGTGAGTGTGTCCCGGTCTTCTGAAATCAATTATTACCTCTTTAGTTTTGTTAACATTCATTCTGTGAAGTCATCGAGGGAAGCACCGTGACCATCTTGTGTTCCCTGAAGGAGAGAAAGTAAAGCACTGTCATCAGCAAACTTAACCAAGTAACTGTTTTCTTGCTTACTGCGGTAGTCTGTATACAGAATGTAGAGAAGGGGACATCCCTAGGGGGATCTAGTTCAAGTAACAGCTCGCGCTGAGGACGTGTTCACAAACACTTGTTGGCATAATTATGTATGTTAAAAAATCGGCAATCCACAAAACCAGGTCATGCTGAAGAATAAAAATTTTTAATCAACTTCTGAGCTAAAATATGAGGTTGCATAGTATTAAACGTAGAAGTCAGCAAAGAGGATTCGAGCATGAGACTGCAACAGCTCCAAGTGCTTTCAACCTATCCAAAAGGAACAGCTTGGCATCTTCGACACCCCTTCCTGCCCTGTATGCAAATTGTAGTGGATCAAGCATGAGTCCGAGAGAATGAATGACTTCATAATCTTTTCCAGTTTTCATCACAAACAATGTCAGGGCTACAGGGCGGAGATCAGTAAGTTGTTTTGGAGCAGACTTTTTCGGGACAGGGATAATAGAGGACATTTTCCAGAGAGAAGGTACAAAATGTTGGTCTATGGAGGCTTCGTCAACGACTTGTGCCGGGGCGTTATATATCAGGAATCGTCTCCAGCTTTACACAGCGTAGGTTCTCTCCTTTCTCCTCTGCGGTGAAGTAGGGCTCAGGGATCGGTTACGGTTACAAGTCAAATGCCCTTCTCACGTTCAATTTTGCATCGACTTTTCGACGATATCTCACGAGTTTTTCCGGCGCGGAGACAGCGCAGAGTCTTTGCATTATAATAATGTGAATTACTTTTGGAGTCCACCAATTTTACTAATCGCTTTCTGAAGGACTTCCGCGACCGGGTAATTTGTAAAAAGTTTCGCCCTGATATAACCGTCATGGTCAACTTGGGGAGGGGGGGGGGGGGGAAAGGTCCTTCCGTAAATTTTGGATAATTTCCGTCGGGACTGAGCGAAATGACGCGAAAAATTCGGCGTCATCTTCTGTATAGAACAATAATGAATCCCGGGCCGACTTCGTTAACGACTGATGTGAACGATCGCTCCTGAAAGAGAACGATCGGCTTAAAAACAAAAATCTGATTCATGCCACCTTTCGGTCTTTCCCACCGATATACAAATGTCGCTCTCATTGGTCTAAAAGGTTTCCAGGTCAGGTCACGCAATGTAGCGTTGCTAAGGCGGTCACTTAGTCGAAAATCGTGACTCTGTTGTTGGGAAATAAAGCAGGGCTCGGCTCTGGAAATCGGAGTTAAACACTACGGAATATATATATATATATATATATATATATATATATATATATATATATATATATATATATATATATATATATAAGGGGTGTGTGGGTGTGGGTGTGTTCTGAAAGAATTATATATATAGGTGACGACACTGGAAACCATATGATTGTATTTTTACCGTGAGCTGTACGCAAAACTGACAACTTCTTATAAAATTAATGAAAATTATATTAAATCAACGTTACTTTCATTCGCAGATTATCACAGCGAGTGTCCTTGCAGACACTCGAGGAGTTATTTTTTATTCGAAGGCAAGTTCAGTTTCAGAACCTATATATACAGGCCGTAGCAACTTTCACTGGTTAGTGAGCAAAGATTAATATGGGTTGCTGTATTAAATAATAATAATAATCGAAAAATGTTGTCATGTATAAAATGTTGACATGGTCACGTCGACGAGAAACATGCTGTCATGGGGTCGATGGACATGAATATTATTACCAATATTATTATTTGATTTTATATTATTTTCTATATTTTATAATTGTTCTTATCATCATCGCCATCGCCATCAGTGAGTAGCAGGAAAACAGGGACACCCTCATCAATTTCTGTACTTATACATAGAACCTGATGATCCGCGTGGGCTGTTTCTGTGAGAGCGAAAATCTCAGATTTCTTTTGTAGGGGAGCGGGTTGGGGAGTGAGGGAAGCAGGTTGGAAGCATGGATGAAGAGTCACAAGTCAGAGGTTGCTATAACATAACATTTATTTGCACCAACCAGGAAACAGTGTAGGCTCTCCCCTGAATCAGATGCATAGGCAGCAGCTCGAACTAACTGACGACCTGCTACTGCAGGAACACTGGGGAAGGTAGGTAGGTAGGTAGTGTTGCTTAATGTCCTCAGATGTCGGTTGACACATTAGGGACAAGCTGAGACCAATGCCGAAGCATGGTTCAATATAGCTTTACGTCCACGGAAACCAGAAGGCTCGTTAGGACGGACAGCCCAGGACGGCCACCTCGACTCTCACACAGCTCCTGAACTATGACATTGGGGGAAAAGGGACGCTACAGATGATGATGAAGTGATGCTTTATGTCCTCAGATGTCAGTTGACATATTAGGGACAAGTTGTGACCAATGCCGAAGCACGGTGCAATAAATCTTTACGTCCACGGAAACCAGAAGGCTCGTTAGGACGGACAGTCCAGGACGTCCACCTCGACTCTCACACAGCTCCTGAACCATGGGGACGCTACAGGTCCAGCGCACAAGTTTTAACACTTTAGATAACTGGGGCCATAAAACTCCCACCCAATCAAAAAGAAAAGGACGGTCATGGCCCGGAACACACACAATACACTCGGTTACATCCCCCCATCTCAATCATAACCAGCGTCCTCGCTGGTTAATCACATAGCAATAAACAAAACTAAAAGGGTGTAGGGCAACTAAGAGTTGACTTAACAAACCATCAAAGTGGTACCCAATACATCCACGCACAAAACTGTACCACTTTTTGCCAACATACTAATAAAGGCCTGGCTAACTACACAAAACATCTCCAAAGACCAAACGATGATTGCATTGCAGTAAAAGGGCAAAATAATTACTGCATTTAAGCCAAGTAAACCAGATAGACCCCGAAAACATTGCTTGAAACAGAACAAAAGGATGAAAAACAGGATTCCTTGTGTAAATGATAAAAAACTCCAAAAGAAACATCTGTTCTTATTGCATTTCAAAAACCTACTGCCATCTGGGATATAAAAATGGAGGACGTTCCACAATTGGCTGTACAAGAACTCAAAAGAACATGTTCGAAAAAAGTAGAACACCAACACAGCACAGATCGCAACAATCGAATACTACATATTGCATGTCATTTACCACATGAACGGCACACAAGTGATGTCTGCCATCTCAAACCATGATTTCAATACCAAGCCTTATGTGAAGGCCCCGCGGTACGATAAAACGTCTCGCTAGACAAATACAGGGTCTGTTGCGGCACGTTTTGTCACTACGGCACGTTTTGTCACTAAGGTGACAAAACGTGTCAAATTTGATGCACAGCCTGCATGTTTTGTCACTCCGGCACGTTTTGTCACTACGTGGTGACAAAAGGTCCACTCGCTGCACGTTTTGTCACTCCTTCGCCAGCAACACTCTAACTTGTCTTTTCCTTTCCTTTCCTTTCCTCGTTGTGTGTGTGCGTGTGTGTGTGTGTTTGTGTTTGTGTGTGTGCGCGCGCTCACGTGTGTGTGTTTGTGTGCGCCCGCGTGCACGTGTGTTTGCGCGCACGAGCGCGCGCGCACGTGTGGGTGAGTGTGTGTGTTGATGTGCATTTGTCCGTGGCAGCGCGCGCGCGCCCACGTGTGTGTTGTGTTGTGTTTATTATCCCTGCCTCAATCAGCCCTAAACTGAAATTCTGTATTGCTTTGAGTAGACTACAAGGCTACTGCTGCCATTAGCTCTGTGAGCTGTGTGAAATATGACTATAAATATAGAGACTGAGTGAAAATGTGGTTTGATTGTGTGTTGTGGATGTCCTTGTTTGATTGAATGGCTGGTATGGCTTGATGAGATAAAAGGTAAACGTGGACTGACTTTGGGTGCGATGTTTCATTCCATGCAGCGTCTTGTACATTTTGTAGCATAATATGTGCCTAATATGTTTGTTTTTTCTCGCTCTCTCTCCCTCCCTCACTCTCTCTCTTTCTCTCTCGCTCTCTCTCTCTCTCTCTGTCTGTCTCTGTCTCTCTGTGTCTGTCTCTGTCTCTGTCCCCCTCAGTCTCTCTGTGTCTCTCTCTGTGTCTCTGTCTCTGTCTGTCTGTCTGTCTCTCTCTTCTCCTTCTGTGTTTCGTTCTTCCCTGTGTGTCTCTCTCCCTCCCCTTTCTCTCTCTCTCTTCTCTCTCTCTCTCGTTCTGTCTCACATATTCGTTCTGTCTCCCTCTGTGACTTTCTCTCTCTCTCTCTCTCTCTCTCTCTCTCTCTCTCTCTCTCTCTCTCTCTCTCTCTCTCACACACACACACACACACACACATACGCACGCACGCACGCACGCACACACACACACACACACACACACACACGTGACACATACAATATCACATGTACTGATACCCAAGTGGAAAAAAAGGCGCAATGCCTGCACGATTTGTTACTACCTCGTTAGTGACAAAACGTGCAGGCATCGCTGCACGTTTTGTCATCTTAGTGACAAAACGTGCCGTAGTGACAAAACGTGCCGCAACAGGGCCTTATATAAAGGTTAACACGTACACTCATGATGAACATAACTCTCACTCACAGACAACACAACGCTCAGTGACCCTGATGTGGACCCTGTCCCGTTACTACTCAAATGAACGTATATAATGCTATTAAGTAATACCAGATTAGCGGTCAAGCCATCAAAGTTCGATCATGATGAAATAAATATACACTAGGGTCACCACACTGCTCAGGAAAATGAAAAATGGAAGTTATGGCAGATATGGAGTAACAATGAACTAAACAGAGATGTAGTCATACCCACTGAGAACCCTAATCGGCTGTATAAGGCAGGTATATATAACCATTTGCATACGAATCCACATATACAAAATGCAACACAGATACAATCAATCCTGATTCGCCCTGGTGATTGTACCAAGCAACCTTCCCGAGGTTAATCAACGTACAATTGATACCTCCACGTCTCTTGAGCATGGCTACCAGAACAATCCATTCTCAATAGATGCCACATCCAATCCACATAATCCAAAGCAATTGTGCAACCTACGTACATTTACCTCAACTCAACAAAACGGCATCAACAATCAACACACTACAGGTCCATGCAAAAGGAAACAAGCTAAACCATAATGGCTACTGCCATGCAAGGTATACACTAGAAATAACAAGACAGTTAAGTTACATGCTAAATCTAAACCGATACCACTAAGTTTGAACAAGTTCAACACAGTCCAAGGTTAGGGGTGATTTTTGACACGATTTCCGTTAAAGCTCGCTGAGAACGATGATGTAGGTGAAACTGTGATCTGAGGGTTATAAATGCACGAAAAAGGCATTTTCTGTCGTACCGAAAGCGTCGCCATGACGCCCAAATCACGTGACCATATGCCTACTACGTCACTCTGGGGAGTCGCTGCAAAATGGCCAACTCGAGCTCCGAAGACGAAACTGATACTTTGCCCGAGAGACCCACAAGGATACAGCCGTATCAGTTTCAGCCTGTCAGGCAGGATTTTGAAAGAGTACCGGAACATCGTGTCATGCGGTATTCCATGGGGTTTGCGAAATCGCACTCACAGAAGTGCTCGCTACACAAATGGGCGTGATGCGGCGCAGCAAGAAAGTCAGCTCGTTTGAATTGTATAAATTTAATCCACTTTCGCCTCACTGCGGGTCGATTGCGCGGGAGCTCGCGCATTGTTATACCTGGGGTCGTCTGCGAATTGTTACAGTTCGCGGCAACACAGTAGGCCGGCATAGTTAACTTTTTGTCGACCACACGCATACGCAGTTTACTGAAGAATCTAAGATGGCAACCGCATTGACTCCCCAGACTGACGTCACTTCCGGGAAAGTCACGTGACTGATGGAGAACCCGAGACTGTAGTCTCGGCCAGCCTACTGAAAATAAAATCGATTAAAAACCCTTTTATTTTTTTATTTCATTAAATCTGAAACTAGTGACTCATTTGTCAATCATTTCGATGGTCATTTTGCATACTTAAAAACCTTGGACTTTTACTTTAAGGCAACCTATTAACATACAAACACAAGGCATTACCGAACGACCATACCAAGCATCATATCCCCTTCCTTTTTTCCTAAAGCATGGCACCACAGTGCACCTCTCGCAGCTGCTGATGTAGTCCCTGACCTCTCTTGGGACATCAGGCCGAAGTGAGCTGGTCAGAACCAGCTGTTCAAGGGTACCGCGACGTTGGTCAGCCTGCCCACGACGGAGGATCCCATTCTTCAGGAACCGTCGAGGGTACTGCTGCACCAACGCCCGCGTGGAGCGTTCCTTTCTGTTGGAGGACTTGGCTGGTCAGGCTGCGAGCACCGGGCCAAGGACTGGATCCTGTTGCTGTAGTTGTTGCAGGTCAGGCATCAGTGTAGGTGAAGCTCGGTGGTCAGGTCCCCTCGAACTGCCTCAGTGCCTTCGGCTCCAGACAGCTCCGCTACACTGTACCAGTGCCTCCCGACAGCTCCTCTACACTGTCCCAGTGCCTCCCGACAGCTCTTCTACACTGTCTCCCGGTCAGTGTGTGACTCTTCTACTTCCAATCCTGCTCGCAGCGCCAGGTTTTGTAGGGGAGAGGGTTGGGGAGTGTCGGAAACAGGTTGGAAGCATGGATGAAGAGTCGCAAGTCAGAGGATGCTATAACATAACTTTTATTTGCACCAACCAGGAAACAGTGTAGGCTCTCCGCTGAATCAGATGCATAGGCAGCAGCTCGAACTAACTGACGACCTGCTACTGCAGGGACACTGGGGGAAAAGGGACGCTGCAGACCCAGCACACAAGTTTTAACACTTTAGATAATTGGGGCCATAAAACTCCCACCCAATCAAAAAGAAAAGGACGACAGGAAAGAAAAGAGTAAACGGTCATGGCCCGGAACGCACACAATACACTCGGTTACACTTTACAGTACGTACACAATGTCTTCTCGATCATCATTCCTTTCTGGCTTGATTATAGTGTGATATGACAGGTTTGAAGTCTGAGTACGTGCGCGCGCAGTGTCAGGTGTGTGTGTGGTGTGCGAGCGCGCGGGCGTGTGTTTGTGTGTGTGCGTGCGTGTGTGAGTGTGTGCACATTTCTAGTCTTATATTGTCGTTTCGAGGATACTGTCACAATGTAAAGTGTCATAATTTCTTCTTCTTCTTCTTCTTCTTTTTTTTGGGGGGGGGGGGGGTGTAGAAATCAATTCTACCACACTGCTTAAAACCGTTTATTTGATTATCAAGGTTTTGCGTCTGTAACTTGATTATAGCACACACACACACACACACACACACACACACACACACACACACACACACACACACACACACACACACACACACACACCACCTGTGTGTGTGTGTGTGTGTGTGTGTGTGTGTGTGTGTGTGTGTGTGTGTTACTGATTTGTTGTCAGTGTTCCGTTTGTTTTCTTTGTTTCTTTTTTCTTCTTCACTTTTGTTTGTATGCATGCATTTCAATACAATTAGGGGAGGTATGCCAATATTGGGCCACCTCCTAAATTGAGCCATCCCATCTATAGCGTTTTCTATGGGAAGCAAAACGTTGAACAAGCACCGCTTTGTTTCCCGCCACAAATCGTGATCACTCTTCAGACCGGAGCAGACTGTGACAGCGGTGATTTGAAATATTTGATATTTACTGTTTTGGTAGTTTCTTATATTTGTTCTAACTAATGATATAAACAAAGAAGTTAACAATTGGTATAGTAATTTGTATATAGCCAAGGACCTAGAAAAATGTGAGATTGAACAATTGGTAGCAGGAATTCTAAAACTATCTGAGGAGATATCAAGATCATTAGAAGGGAAAATAACAATAGAGGAAGCAGGAGTAAGTAAGCAAATTGGTGTTTTACGCCCAATCAACCAGTGCAGTTATATCAGGGCGAAGAGGAAGCAGGAACAGCGTTGAAAAATATAAAACATGAAAAAAGCATTGGTACGGATGGTTTGGGGGCAGAATTTTGTAAGTGTTTTTGGAAGCAACTTGGACCATTTGTAGTTAGAGCTTTAAATAAGGCATTCGAAGATGGCAAGCTTTCCACGACTCAGAAGGAAGGCATTATTACTTGTATTCCTAAGGGCGACAGATAACATTAAAAACTGGAGTCCAGTCTCTCTCCGTAATGTCATATACAAAATTGCATCTTCCTGTATTGCTAACAGAATTAAAAGAGTTCTACCATCATTAACTGATGATGATCAGACAGGTTTCATTTCCAACAGATACATGGGTGATAACGTTCGGTTGATTTATGACTTGGTAAACTATCTGAATACAAAAAATAAGCCTGGATTGTTGCTGTGCCTAGACTTTGAGAAAGCGTTTGACTCTCTTGATTGGAGGTTCGTGTTTAGGGCTCTTAGAGCATTTGGTTTTGGAAAAGACCTTTGTAGATGGATAGATACTTTTTATAAAAACATAAAGTCAACGGTGTTAGTGAATGGACAGATAATTCAATGGTTTACTGTAGAACGTGGGTATCGACAGGGCGACCCGATATCACCGTATGTATTTATTTTTTGCGTTGAAATTTGAGCAATTATGATTCGAGAAGATAGTGATATCAAGGGAATTTGGATAAACAAAGTCGAACACAAAATATCTTCAATTCGCAGATGACACACAACTAATGAACAATGGAAATTTAAGTTTTACATCTTAATTTGTTTGTACTTTTATGATAACTCTATTCCAGAAAATATTTGACTTCAGTTTTTTATTCCATTTCAAGCAACAATTTGGCATACAGTTGTCATTTACGAGAATACTGTAATAGAGTCTTGTACCCTTTGGTGCAGAGTAGATTGTACTCAGCGAAATATTTACTTCGTTTGCCACATTATTACTAATAGCTATCGTAAACGTTCATATGTTGTTTTATCGAACTTGTACAACTATTAAAAGTCAACTATCATGCCAAACTTTGTATTAAATTCTGCAAGAGTACGAAACTGCCCATTTTCTTTTATAAAATGAGCGATACAATATACTCCATTGTCAGCCCACTGTGTATATTTGACCACCTTGTTTCCGATCATCATATTCTTGTTATAGAAAACAGGTTCAAAAAGAAGTTGAGATGTCGAGTTTGTTTTCACTTTACTAAAAGAAATTCCATGAGCTTTGAAGACATCTGACAGAAGGAATTATTTTTGACAGTTTGGTTGAAAAAGCAGGGGCCGTAGCATTCTAATTAATTAAGAAATGGATACAACTCCATCGGAACATTTCTCCGTTTATAGTTTGATGTCTTTAACTTGTTTATCCATGTAAGTTTTGGAGCTATAATATACGTTTTATTATCTGGAATATTTAGCCCTCCACTTTTTGCATCTTTCTGGCAATTCTGTCCCGTTTTCTATTCCAAACAAACTGAAAACATATTTTCTGAAGGTCTTTCACAAAGTTATCAGGAGGGTCAGGCAGCAAAATCCACAAGTGGATCAACTTTGACAGAATCAGTGACTTCAGTATAGCAACTCTTCCTAGCGGGGTAATAGTCCGAAAAGACCAAATTTTGAACTTTTTTTAACTTCGTCGAAATTTTTATTGTAGTTTATTGCTGCACACTCTTTTAAATCCGGGTAAACCATATGCCAAGGATCTTAATCATGGTTGGATTCCATACCATTTTCAAATGTGGCATGTATTTTACTCTTGAATATTTGTTGCTACCTAACCATAGGGCATGTGTTTTGTTCGCATTCAAAAACAGGCCAGATACTTTTCCAAATTTATTAATTGCGTCTATTGATTTTTCAAATGATTTGTTGTTGTTATTGCAATAATGAAAAAGACAGCATTGAACATATTTTTTTGGAAATGTGCTTGTATGAGACGTTTTTGGACTTCGCTGGAAGCAATATTGAAAGAAAAATGTGAGACAGCGCAAATTGTAATATTTATACAAAACCTCGTATTGTTTGGAACAGAAATAGACATGAAAATTGATACGGTCTTCGACTTAGTGATACTTCAAGCTAAGCATTTTATATACAAATGCAAACTGGACAAGTGCTTATCAACTCTGTCCTGTTTCCTTCAACAACCGATGCTGAAATATAAAATACAAAGCTCAACGGCGAACTGTCCACTTTCAACCTGAATTGGCTCTGTTATAAGCCTATTTTGACAATAGAAAAGTGATAACCTCAGTGTAAATGTAGTTATTTTATATTTAGAATGTATGTGACATGCAATCAATATGCGACATGCAGGGCAAGGCAAATATCTGTCTATGAAGTACTTTGTCCAACTCTCTGCCTGTATGGCTGTCTATAATTATATCTGTACCATTTTGTTTATTATAAATTATATGCATAACCTGTACATGTATATGTGTATATTCTGTTATCCATTGTTGGAACAGGTGTACTGACATGTTCTATAATTGTGTTATAATTATTCGTTATATTGAATAAAAGAAAAAGGGGGAAAGAAGAAGAAAAAAATGATACGGTCCATCCCAAAGGGGGGGGGGGGGGGAGGGGGGGGGAGGGGGAGGGGGGAGGCGGAGGGAAAGCTGGTATATTTTGGCGCCACCGCTCTGCAGTGATGTTTAGGTGGACGTTTCTGAAGTTACAAAGACCCTAGCAACATGAACGAACCTTCCTACTGGGTCGTGAAGAGGGCAAAAGTTATATAAACAAATGGTGGGAAAGCCCTCTTCATAACCACATGTAGCGCTTTATTTTTAGTTAGCTAAGCCCCGCCCACTCCAGTGCGTATGCGTCCTGATCCCTTGGATCGGTTGCTGTATCTCGATTTGCTCGAGTCCAGAAGTCCGGCCTTCCTTCCACATGCTCGAGTCATCAATAGCCTCAGAGATAGCTATTGGCTTGTGTTTATTTTTAGATCGGGACAGTCCCTTGTTTACCAACAATGCAACTCGCGTGACGTCGAAAAATCAGAACTGATTGGACAACGCGTGACAATTTCGAGTTCAAAGTTGAATAATAGGTCGCTGTGATTGTAGCAGATGTCAATGACCCAATGACCCCCTACCATTCGAGATTTCCTGTCTCCTCTTCGCCGTCTGTGTTGATTGTGGTGTGTCTTGACGCGTGAATCCAAATTTTCTTGAATAATTTGAAGTCTTCAATGGTACTTATGACGGCGTCGGTCCTTAGGCCTACAATTGTTGTTACCTCCTCAATAGCAATTGCCTCTCTCGGTAACGGGAGCGTGAGAGCCGCTATTTTCGTACGAAACTGAGGGTGCTTAAACGTGGGTGGGGGGGGGGGGGGGGGGGGGGAGTCTTTAACTTTAAACGTGATTAGGCCGGCCGAATATTCCTAGTCTGTGCTTCACGCAGGTCGATTTGTTCAAGGTCGTCACCGTTTAGAAGATAAACGCGATTAGGGCGGCTGTTTGCTGATCATGCATATTATATGGGCCTACGACTAGGCCTATGTGGCAGTCGAAGTTGTATGCGTATTATCTGAACGTGCTGTTGTTGCTTATTATTTCATCAAACAGCATGACTTGGATACTGACGGACTAAACTTTGCTACGTATCTAGAAATCAACATAGCTGACACCGGAATTTTACACGAGTTTGTATGAGTGCGTCCTTGTCTTTTCATCGGTGAAATTTCACAGCAGCCTGACTATACTTTAATGCTCTTCGTCTTTCAAAGTTTGCCTGCACCGTCCTTTCATACCTCATGAAAATCATCTTTTAATATTTCTTGGAGTTTAAAAAAAATCTTTCTAGGCTGCTTCTACTAGTCGTTCTGTTGGGTATCGACGCCTTTCGCTGACCATACAGTGATCACTGTATTCTTACACTGCTCGTTTGAACAGTCATAGTTACGTGTTGCGACATCATCTTGACCCACGCTTCAGCCAATCACCTCTCGACAAAACTGTCAACTAACATAACAGGGAATCTTTAGAGTGCCTTCGGAGACTCAAAGTGCTTTACAACTTCAACCAAAACATGCAATACCCACATACAAATCATTGGTGCCACGAATGTCAGTCGTGTTTGAGGCGAGAGAGAAGAATTGTATGATATATTGTGTCAAAGGCTTCAGATCAGAGAGATCCAAAACCAGGAGGATCGATATTTTGTTATCATCGAGGGAAATGAGAAGATCGTTGAGCATGCGGAGAAGAACAGTCTCTGTACTGTGCCAGGACCGGTAAGCAGACTGATGGATGCTAAGCAGATTGTGTGTTGACAGATGCGAGACAAGTTACTGAAGAACAAGTTTTGACGGAAAGGGTAGATTGTAGTTTTTCAGTTCATTTGGATGAAGTGATGGCTAGTTTAACGGGGTTTTACGACAGTTAATTGTTTTGAAATCAGCGGTTCCCGCTCTGAGTGATTCGTTGAGAATGTTGGCGATTGTTGGGAGAAGAACTTCAAGGCAACGTTTTTGTAGAGAGGATTAGTTGGGATCGGATCAAGCACTTCAGCATTTTTGTAGAGAGGATTAATCGGGATAGGATCAAGCACTTCAGTATTTCTGTAGAGAGGATTAGTTGGGATCGCATCAAGCACGGAAGTCTTGGGGAAAGTTTAAAGAATAATCTTTTCAACAAATTGTTCAGAAACTGGTGTAGACGACAAAAATGGGGTGCCGGCGAATGCGAGCTGACGGTCGTTATTCTTCTGTGCCACACGCAAAAAGCTGTTTCAATGGAGAGGGTTTTGTTTTCGAAAAAGTCACCGAAGATGCGTGGAAGTTGTTGGAAATCATGAACAGAAGGAAGATAGGGTTTGTTTATTTTGCCTAAGAGAGTAGTCATGTTTTGAAACTGTTTATAAATAGTCAAACGCGAGGATCGCCAGCGACGGTCCGCTCTCCGACGTTCACGCTTCAGCTCACGGAGCTTATCGGCGACAGAGTAAGTAAGTAAACATGGTGCTTAAAGTCCACAGAAACCATAAGGCTTATTAGGGACGGGGAGAAGGGGGAAGGGGGTATGGAGGTGGGGGAAGAGTCTGTGTTGTTCACTTGCAGAAGTGTGCAGCATCTACATTTTGGTATACGACTCAGTGTTTCAGGGCATTAGATATATTTGTATCATCAGTGATCAATAGAATGTAAAAAGTTGGTACTAGGAATGCTGCGCTTACATTAAGAAACTGAAATGTCTATGCGTAATGATACTGGTGTTTGGGTGTCTGTCAAACAAAGGCCAAGGGAATTTTTTTACATTACTTATTTAATGTTGTTTATACATCAGTTTGACTGTGTTTCAGTCTGACAGAGAACCTCCACCAGTTATGCATTGTGTTGCATACTTCAACTTTGAAGACATCAGCGAAGATCTTGGGAAAGTGTAGCTTCCATGGTGCATCACAGAGAACTCTGCAACAACTATTCAGATTTGGGAATTAGGCAGAATATCCTTCTCCAGCCACACATTCTCACAATTCTGGCAATTCCAAAATCCTGCGTTTGATCACCTTCATGCTTCTCTCCATTCCAGTGGGGCTTCATACTCTATGGATTGAACCAGAAAATTTAAGTCAGTTATCCTGTGGGCACGCAAACAACAGTGACCAAATGTGCTACATAAATTAATCAGTGAATGCGTGTTGCTCATATATATAGCTGATGTAAACATTACATGTGAAATTAACTGAATCAGTGAAATATGAAATGAATCATGCAAACCTT
>JABMCL010002827.1:157500-176333 GCA_018857735.1 Alviniconcha marisindica | reverse complement strand
ATGATCGATAACCCAACAATGATAAAAACGTCCATTCACCTTTCTCTTAGCATGCTGCGCGTCGTCTGGTTCAAAAGCGCAGTTTTCATATACAGAAGCTTCCACTGGATCCATGGATAGTGGCTTCATGTTGCTGTAGACCGAGCCTGAGAAAAGACAATCAAAGTATGTGTATATCATTGGTTAAAGATAATGGTAGTAAAGGTGTTTGCATAGCGCAAAGGTTTGCCCGGAAAGATTATTCTGAGCCCATATACACACACACAGGCACCCGCCTATTCTAGTATCTATCCATCTCAGGCACCCTCCCACTCTAGTATCTATCTCAGGCACCCGCCCTCTCTAGTATCTCTCTATCTCAGGCACCCTCCCACTCTAGTATATATATATATATATATATATATATATATATATATATATATATATATATATATATATATATATCCACGCCAAATACACACTTTACAACGAACTTAAACAGACAGTAAACAGTGGTTTGTGGCGGAGGAGGGTTGCAACGCGGTGTGCAAAACATGGCAAGTCTATTGTTTTGGAAAACAAAATGCCTTTATATTTGAAGGGGTCCAGAGTGGGTTTCTGTCGGAAAGGAAGGGGGAGGCCATTCCATGTACAGGAGCCGAAGACAGAAAAGGCGCGGGAATGAACAGAGAATCTTGTACGAGGAAGCTGGAGGCTGCGAGTATCAGAAGCAGAGCGGAGAGCACGCGACGGGAGGATGTGTAAAGTGGAAGACGGTCACTAAGGCATGTAAAGTTGAATTCATTGCGCACACAGACAGAGACAGAGAGCAATGCTAAATTTGGCGAAACAGAAACAGTTGAAATAATTAGTTACAATTACGACCGAACTTGCAATTCAATGCCGGTGAAAGACGTGCTGTGACCACTAAGCGTGTAAGTGTGCGTTATATGGCATATTTCAAGAACGTTCATTGAAGATCAGCCACAACAATCAATTTTACACACACAAAAATTACCAAAACTATTTTTCTCTCTCACACACACACCCACACCACACACATTCATAAGATTACGTCCTCATCTTATTTAAGCGTGATGTATAAGGAATAGAAATAGAAAAGTAAAATCAGATGTTTAAATACTGAAAATAAAAAGAAAGCAATCTGTACCTAAATCATTCTCTGTATCGAATTTCACTGCTCAAACGGGGATGGGTTATGCAGTTGATGCCTAGGGTGACAACGGGAGTGTGGAGATGAACAACTTGAATACATGTCTTACTCAATGCAGCCAAGGCGCCTCTGATTTACTCACTGGCTCCATTTAACAATATACGTTTGATGCTTGCTCCGATGGACAAGAAAGATTGTTGTATTGGAACCGGGTGAGTGCTACATAAACGAGACATATACAAAAATCGCAACATATTATACAGATGCTTCCGGAGAAAAATGCACACTAAGGGACGCAAGTGACCCTATTTGAACCTGCTCTCCGCGCCAAATTGCCTAAGACACTAGTAAAGAACAAAAAGTACCTATTTATTATAAATGTGCGCGAAATAAAAGACAGAAAGGTTAGCTGAAAGTATATCGTTCATTAGCAATTCGCTTTTGTGCTCCGTTCTCGCACTGACAGCGTTTAGATGAGAAAGTCGCATTCTATGGCATTTTAACATACCGGCTTCTTGTGGATTTTTCAGTGGCTCTTTGTCCTCTTTGTCTGCAACACACACACACACACACACACACACACACACACACACACACACCACACACACACACACACACACACACACACACCACGCAAATAGTGATGTTTTTCACCCATGAATAAGTAATTAGACATCGACAGCATTGAGAATTCTCAAAGAAATCAAGGACGAGCAGTTTTTGTCTGCAACACACACACACACACACACACACACACACACACACACACACACACACACACACACACACACACACACACACACACACACACGAAAAACACCATGATTCAGAATCAATTGCCAAGAATCAAAATGAGCATTGCGCAACACACACACACACACACCACACACACACACACACACACACACACACACACACACACACACACGAACGCAAACACGCATGCATGAAAATATAAAAGCACGAACGCGCGCGCGCACACACACACACACCAACACATACGCACACGCACACATACAACCCCGTTCATATAGCAGAATACAGAATGCAGAATCCTACTTTTGTTCTAGTCATGGCTTGAATGCCTTTTCTGACAATGAGGCCTTTGAAAATGGTGACAAGGTTGCATTGCCATCAGGTCTCTGTCCTGAGAAGAGATGTTTCACCAGAAACCGCTTCAATAGCGAAGATTGAAGATATCTGAAAATGATGTCGCTGGGTGTTCTGCTGTGCGGACATGACGGGCAGCACTGCACTTGCTCACTCCTTTGAGATTCGCGTCCGGTTTCTGATCAGTCCATCTGAGTTTTAGGCTTTTGGTTTGTCCATCTTAGGTTTAGACGTTTGGTTGATCCAACATAGCATGCGTCTCTGTGCATCTTACATCGGATAACATTCGGAGTAGAACACGAAATGTGTCCCCGGATTTTCCATTTTCTCTGATCCCATTCAGATCAAAAATCGGCGACTTCAACAGGGTAAAATTCCTTGTTCGTTACAGCCCCGTGGCTGACAAACCGGACAGGTATAGGTGCATGGTTTATAACGTTCCCCTATGTTTTTACGCCTGCGATCAGCCCAGATAATCATCTCTGGAAAAATTGAACGATGATCTGCATATTTAATTTCTTGCGGATAAAGTTGGACTTACATGGCAGACGGGATCATGTATTTTGTTACTCAAGCAATCTTTTTCTCAACGTCTTTCTTTTTTTGGTGTATTAATCTTCTTCTTTTAAAAAACATTTTTTTACAGCGCTTTTCTTCAGTTCGAGTCGGAACTTTGGAGGACTAGATCGTCAAAAAACATTTAGATCTTAACTTGGATATTGTCGCAGAGAAGGGAGAGCTCGTTCAGGCACACTTCCGTTCCTCTCTTCTCGATCGGCCTGCTGCATTTGACACCAATAATCAATCCATTCTGAAGCCGCGTCTCAAAACCTCTTTTGTTCTTTCCGGCTCTGGTTCTCTCCCTGTTCCATACCTGTCTCTCAGACCGCGCCCAGTTTATGTAAATCACTCTAAATCCCTTCCAACTATCCTCCAGTTTGGTGTCTCTCAAGGATCAGTCTTGGGACCAATACGTTCATTCTGTACACCCAAATTAAATCGCAGATTTCTGACGACACCCGGCATTATGCCACAGCTCATCTCAGTGAGCTTTCTGAGATTATTTCGTCCTCCCAGACTTGTATTTCTGAGGTCCAGGTTTGGGTGCATCGCAGCAAACTGCAGTCAACGCAGTCAAAAAAGGAAATGATTCATACTACTCCAAAACGTACAATAACAATCAAAATTATGCCTTCTTTCATCCAGCTAAATGGTTGTCAGATGTCTTTGTCTGCTTCTCTCCAGAACTTGGGTGTCTAATAAAACTCGCTTTGTAGCAACACGTGTGCCGTATATGTTAGGCTTTAATTACTATCTCGTACTTCATCGATTCAGTTCTGTCCGTCGCTGACTGATTCACAATGGTCTAAAGACTTTCGTCTGTATTTTCGTGCTGACGCATTGTTCCATCTCTGAACACTGAATATCGTTGTATGGCTCATACGTTTGCACAAGTGTGGTTGTGCGTATGGTGTGTGTGTGTGTGTGTGTGTGTGTGTGTGTGTGTGTGTGTGTGTGTGTGTGTGTGTGTGTGTGTGTTGTAAGCGACGAGAAAGACGTTGAATAGAGCACTGTAGTGTATTTGTCTGCATAAATAGTCGCGTTTTATTGTCAGCTCCAGCCTCCTGTCTGGAATCTCAGGGCTGTCATTTGATTCCCTTTTCCTATCTCCTCTCTTGTTTTTTTCTGCCTAGTCTTTTTGCTCTTTCTGTCTTGTCATTTTTTGTGTTAATGGTCCATTCTCCTCACTTTTTGTCCAGAAAACTCTCAAATATTTTTCGTTAAGGGTTAGGCTTCTTTGTATGGCTCTTGTTGTGCGGCTGGAAGATGATAGTTGGTGGGTGGTATGTGCAGCTTGCTGCCATGTGGCACTGGTATTTGCCATTATGCATTTATATAACTTTTTTAAATTTTATATTGTGTCTGTCCATTCCTTTTATTTATTTTCTTTAACCTGGTATCGATAAATTAGACGGAATGGTCGACGGTACCAGCATGTCCTAGCCTTATGTGCTCTTTTAACAGGGGTAATATTGAAGGGACTAACTCTTCGAAAATTTGTGTCCGATGTTTGTGTGTGTATGTTTTATGTTTGCAAAGTGGCTGGTTTTGTAGATTGATTTGACAGAGGATTGATATATATATATATATATGAGAAGAGTTTAGAAATGTGTATTTGCTTATGACCTGAGTTTGACTGTCCTGAGGTGACCCTGTGTGGTTGACAGGACGTTAAAATCCAATTACTACTACTACTTGTCAGCTCCTTACGTACACTTTCGTCGACTCTATTGTTTCTTCTAAGCGCTTTGGGCACATGTTAAGAGTGCAGGCGCTTTATGAGTATTCTTTTACATTGCACTGCCAGAATGATAGTGGGACAGAGAGACAGACAGACCCCAGCGGAAACATGGAGATTACTTGGCCAGTGGTCGATCTTTCTTTCTCGACAATTATTGGCAGGGCGCTATCACGGAGGAAGTCACGAATCCAGTTCTGGGTCTTGCCTCGCACATCGCCGAAGTCAAGCTTCAGGCACGTTGCCGGAAGCCTTTGACAAGTAAAGAAATATGGTGTTCGTCTGAACTAACTGTTCAGTTCTGACGCCAAACCGTCTATATGAGAATCAGCTGAGTCTCTCGGGATCTCCGGTTGCGGATCTAAACGTTTTGTAAAACACCTTCTTTTGTTGGCACATGCTTGTCCATCATGAGGATGCACAGAGTGTGACATCTGCTCAACCTGTTGTGTCATTACTGTCTGAGTAAAGTAAATGATCCCTTTGCTGGCGTCGCTTGCGGCTTCCTGCCTGACACTGACAGTCCCCAGGGCTAGATTTACATTCGCAGCCGCCAGGCGGCTGTCCGTGAGGATGACGTCGTGGTCATCTAAGTCCAAAGCTGACAGTGATCCCAGTGATAAGGCTGGGTCTGCTGGTCGTCAACAGGTCCAGAATGGCGTCTGCTCTACTGGGCTCTTGTTTATCTTGAAACAGATTAAAAGAACACGAGACACCACCATCAATGACAATACTTCCACCACCACAGCCACCAGTGGCAACAGCCACAGAGGAGCTAAATGGCAGATCGTTACTGCTGGTCTCGCATCGGACGTCAGAAGATTCAGGTGTCCTCCGATCTACGCGACGTTATTTGTGTTCGTGTGTGGAGAGTCTGACATCCTGCTGTCACTAGTGGCTGATGGTGGGCCCACAGGGCACTGTCAGTTGTTCGTCTTTGTCATCCATCCATTTTGGGCCTGGACTGGCTTCGGGTGAGTTTGCTTACTGAAATTATTGGTAGATCAAGTTCCTCCGGGTAGCTACGAGGACACATCTGTATAGCCATTACATTCATTCCTTTCTAAAAAAAATAAATATAATCGTAGTTCAAATGCGTTCTTTCTTTTATTTGTTGCGACCGGTTTTAGCCATGTTTAAAAAGAAATGCGATCTTGGGACTAATTAGGCTCTAGATGTTAATTACCAAGGTTTTTCGAGTATGGTCGGTTTAGACACTACCGATGAGACTGGGAAGGAAGTGTTTGATGTAGAGTTTGGTCCCTGTTGATTGTCGTCACAGTTGGCAGGTGAAGTTTGTGGGTGATGACATCATATCCAGGCTGTTGGGTCACTTGGACTATAGGTCAGATAGGGAAAAGACTTTGGAAATGTCCAGTGGGGAGAAGTTGGTGTTGTGGACACTCAGCTTTGATGGATGCGAACAATTCGCTGGAACGGTTGGACAGTCCGCTGTTGCAGCACAGCCACGAAATATCTGACTTGGCGAGGTAAACCACATCACTCATGCCCATGCGGGATGCCTGAAACCAGACACTGTAGCTGTCGCATGCGATCCCCGTATCCTTCTACTTCACAGCTTTGGTGCAGATTCCCCCACGGAAACTGGGGATGGGGTGATCCTTCATTCTGCTCAATGCACACACGACGACATGCATACTAATACACATCCAACATACTAGTCTCACACCATTCTGTTTGGCAGTCTCATACAGACTGGTGCTTGTATGACTTCTATCGAATCAATAATGACAGCATTAGTAGTAGCTAGGCCTGACAATAATTGTAAATGCTGTCATTAACACTATTAATATCAGCCCTAATTGGGGTATCTGTTCAGAAGTTATTTTCCGTGTAAAAACTCCTAAAATGTTTCCTGCTTTATAAATAATTAGAATTGTAATCTTTCATGAGTCTGAAACACCCTTCTGTGCATGTCAGCTGTAGTGTTTGTAGTGCATGTGTTTTAAATATTATAGTATGTTATTATGTTTATTATTTTTATCAATTTACGTGTTATGTCTATCTCTGTGCTAGAATATGGTTCAGGGCTCCCTGTAAACTCTCCTCGCCCCCTGTGTGTGTGTGTGTGTGTGTGTGTGTGTGTGAAACGCATGCAGCAGTGCCGTCCTAGCCACGGGAAATGCGCTCTACAAAAGCTGTTAATTATTATATCATTATACATTCCAACAATATTAATAATCCATTAGCGCTCTTTAAGCGTTTTCACAATTTCAGGTTAAATTAGGATGAATGTGTACAGCATACGAAAATCAAATCCTAAAATAAAATTATGCAGACAGTGGGAGGTTAAAGAAAGAGATTAAACATACTTTTAAAGGGTTTTGTGTAACTGCAAAATAAGTGAATATCGTTAGCATATGTTATATATTTAGCCAACTTGACATAAGAAATGAACACCTATGCTTTCTAGACTTATAGCATCACTGTTTATTTTTACATAATATGGTCACATCTCATATTATGTATTAAACGTGTTGCTTTTGTCCACGATGCAATGTATTTCTAAAATATAAACACAGTTCAATGCACTTCCTTTGTTTGTAGATATAAATCAAAACCTGCATCAAAACATGTTAGAAACAAAACAAAAACAACGTATAACTGTATTCCCCTGCTTCTTTCATATGGAAGACGAATGACACGTTTAAGAGAAAGTGCGTTGCAACGGTGACCCACCGTGGAAACGAGAGCAGGAACTACATAGCCAGACCACTAATTTTATTTTATCACCCAGAACTGTGCAGCGCAAACAAAGGCCCCAGGAAATGTCGCTTTGTCGTGTGGTGTACTTGTTGCATATTATAAGTATATAATTACCTTTCTTCCCTCTTTCCTTCGCCTTTCCCTTGTTTTTCTTTGGTTTCTCAGCTTTGGCAGGTTTGGTGGGTTTGGGTTTAACGTCCGGCTTGATGCCTGCCCCTGGTAGCGGTGGATGATCGGAAGACTCCTTAGATGATACAGCTGTAGCAGTCTGCACGGCTCGTGCAGAGGCCTTCTTGCCCTTGTCAACGCTGGCATACACACTGTTCTCGGGGCCATTTGTGGGAGCAGCTGCTGCTCCTGGCTTTGCTTTACTCACGACAGCATACTCAGTGTTTTCGCTACCCATCGTAGCTCCAGAAGATGCCGGCTCCGGTTTAGGATGTATAACCGGCTCGGCATGGTTCACATCGACTTCCTCGTAGGCGCTTCCTTGTGTCGCCTGTCTATTTCTGGTTGTGTTCCGAACTGGAACAAATACAAGGATAAAAGTAGTTCGAAGTCGAATGGTTCGAACGATACCTGTCAAACAGGCTCCTTTCTGTAACTCGAAGCTGGCCAAGCTTGATTCAGGGTGCCACAAGCGTCAGTATACCGAGCCCGATACTCTATGGACTGTACACACAAACTCCCGCAGATTCCATCCAGTCATTCCTGTTCGCATCAATTCAAAACTACAGGTAAGTAAACATGGTGCTTAACGTCCACAGAAACCACACGGCTTATTAGGGACGGGGAGAACGGGGGGAAGGGGGTATGGAGGAGGGGGGAGAGGGAGATTATATACCTATCGCTACACTGTCACCACCAGAATGATTTCTGCATTAAGATGGGCAGCGATGAAAGCCGCTTTAATGTTTCATTAATTGTGAGGGACAAAGTCACAAGACCTGTCCACAAACCACAACGTTTGAAGAGAAAGGAGAGCCGAAGCGGTATCGAACCGAGGTCCTTCCGCTTACCAGCCTACCGCCTCACCGCTAGGCCAAACCGGCTCTCCAAACAATCAAAACTACATTGGCGCTATGATGGGTTATATCAGGGCGATTGGAGTCAGAGGTGCAAGATACTAACAGTCAAAATGTTGTTTATTGTCAATGAAGTCTTGATGACAGTAACTGTTTGCCATCTTCGGCTTGTTGTGAAGATCTTGACTATTCTGTGAGTGGCCAAGGCCATTCTGAGAAGATAAGACGAAGTGCTGTCAGATATTATTTTTTTTTTTTTTTAATTTTTTTAGTTTTGATTTAAATTTACAAACTTTAATTGGTGGGATGTTTAACAGTAGTATTTTGAACTTTACTCATTTACTCAGGCAAAATGCATCCAGAGCTAGCGAGCATTCATATTTTCCCCCGACACTAGTATACTGGATGAATGGAATTCGCCTTTTGACTATAGACGTATTTTGTTATTTTTTTAATTATATTATTTACTCTTTTTAATTTTTTTTTTTTTTTGGGGGGGGGGGGGGGGGGTTGTTTGCCTCTTTGATTTTTTTGCTTGTTTGGTTTTTCAAGTATCCGGTAGCGTTTGTCTGCGGACGCGATCGTTAAGGTGATTGTACTAACTGCACGCCGTAATTATTATTGGTGTACCCCTATTCTCAGAGTTTAACTCCTCAAAATAGTCCAGAATCTAGACAGCAATTCTGTTTCTCTCCTTTTTGTACTGGTCAAATATTTGGTCACCCATGATTCTGTCATGAATATAGATGGTTCGAATTGTTTCTTGAATAAACAATGGCGGAAACTTCGGATGCCTTACCCTTTTCTGTGTTAAAGCTGCATGTTTATTGATGACAGGAAATAGTGCATGCCACCAGAACGCCAAAATTCATTTTGGATCACTGTAGTTATAACACACGGTGAAACTGCGTTGTGCTCACAAATAAAGAAAAAAGAAAAAGAAAAGAAAAAGAAGAGACAGACAGACAGAAGACAGAGAGAGAGGTCTGACCAACAACAAAAAAGGGAAACAAAATCTCAACATAAAACGTTTTGGAGGGAGACAGAGATAGAGAGACCGACAGACAGACAGACAGACAGAGAGGGGGGAAGTTCTGGCAAAAAAGAAAACTAAATCTCAACACAATGGTTTTGGTCCAGCATTCTTCAGTCTCAGTGTTCAATGAGAAAGGTTTTGACACAGCGTTATTGATGTTTTTGTTCACTGTGGACATTTTTTAACGTTTCTCTCCAATAGATGCGTGGCCTTTTAATAGATCGCATAGGTAGTTAAAAAGTGTCATGTGTAGGCGATCAGACTATGATAATTTGTTCTCGCGGTCGATATTACTATTCTGGACACTATGGCTTGAGTATTAGTGCATGTGCGATAACCACGCTGGCTGTAGTGCTTGTTATTCTAACTGCAATCCGGACTAACTGGCAGGAACCAAAAGGACACATAGTAGTGGCCCATGCTGGTGGGGTTTTACATGAATCAACGCTGAAGTCCCCCAAAAGTCAGATATTAGATTTGTGATCATCATCCCTGTCAGTCATTTGTAAAATCATCAAACAAACAAGCTGATAAGGATAGTTCTTTGTTGACAACCCTACCAGCAGCGATGGTGATATTGAATCATTTATCTCAGCCCAGACACATTCTACCTTTACGGATTCATAATTAGCTCTTCAACGAATAACCGTAGCAATGGACTGATAAATACGCAATGCAATTCCGACAATCTATGCGTATCATCAGAGAGAGAGAGAGAGAGGAGAGAGAGAGAGAGAGAGAGAGAGAGAGAGAGAGAGAGAGAGAATGGACTTACCGACGCTTCCAGAACTTTCGTACGCGTTGTTTACGATCATTCCGTCACCTGAAAATGAAACAGGGTAATCTTTTCATAAGCCCAGATCGTCTTTGTCATCACAAATGTTGTTATTGCCAGTCATCTGTCCCGTTTCATCTGCCCTAGCCTCACGAACCCGTCAAGTCGATTATAACAAATGCCAATCACCCGAGTATGTCATCGAATCTGAGCGTCACAATATATAGTCTGCGCGAAATGTTCGGAGACTATAATATATAAATATATACCCGCCAATTAAAGACTGCTGGATTCCGATCAAAACATTCAAATGACGTTATAACGCACATGACGGGTACCTCAGCTACAGTCAAACAAGGCAAATCATACAGATTTGAATACTGAATCAGGCTCGAGTCATCGTGCATTCCAATACTATTAAATATGTATTAGGAAACGGACAAGCCTTAGCCTCCAGGATATATTACCCTCTTGCTTTATGCCTCGTCATTTTCATAAAACAGTCAATACATTTTACAATAAAACAGTCAACGATTCCATGAAACATGGAGCTGAAAACCTCTCAAATACAAAAACAATATATAGCAATGTGCATTCAAACACACACACACACACACACACACACACACACACACACACACACACACACACACACACACACACACACACACACACACACACACACACACACACATACACATTTACAAACAAATACGCATACACATATTTTCTTCTGGCTCACCAATCACTTAAAACATTCAATAAAAACAAACTTTCGTTAATCATTCAAACACTAGGTTCGACCGCAACATACACAGGAAGTATTTGTGGAGCAACACATCAAATACAGAGAGTATTTATAAAATAATTAACTCACACACACACACACACACACACACACACACACACACACACACACACACACACACACACACACACACACACACACACACACACACACACTCGCTCGCATGCACACAGAGAGAAAATTGTCAATGGCAAATACTGCACACAATTATTCCTAGTGAAACATACTGGGTTGTTTTGCTGATGTCTGAAAGAGTAACTTAAACATTCCCCCCCCCCCCCCCCCACACACACACACAGAATGGGCCAACAGATTAAATAGCCCCATAATTTTAAACAGAAATAGCACTTGGAATGAAAGATGTTTTTGTACACATTCTAAATGGTATGGTCCGATATGGGACTTCAAGCAAATCGCATTAAACAATACGGTCAAAAGCGTTATATGCAACAAGCATTGATGTATTATACGTGGTGAAGACGTTCTTTACCTCGGTCAGTGACCAAGTGGAAGCTTCATTATTCTGAAATGAAATGTTGGCCATATTTCAAATGACTATGTTGCATGTAGCGTTTCTTATTTTCATCTTTAATGGCACAAATGATTAGACTGTACCTTCACCTTCGGGTTCACTGTCATAGATTCTGTTGACAACCATGTCTGTGAAAGCAGATACAAAGAAATAATCAGTATTAAACACAGTACTTCATAACTGCACTTGTTAACTGTCTCAATTAAATAGGCCTATTGTCTCAATTGAATAGGCCTGAACGACGACAAAACAAGCTCTTCTCTTTCCCTTTCGTATTCCTTGAAACCTTCTACCGTCTCCCTCCCTGACTCGATTACTCTTGGCTCTCACGACATCCCCTTCTCTGATTCTGCCAGGAACCTTGGATTCATTCTTGACTCAAACCTGTCCATGAAGAAGCACGTCATAAAAATCTGCCAAACTGCTTATTTCCAGCTTAAACGTATTAGTTCAATCCGCATGTTTCTCACTGAAGACGCAACCAAGACTCTTGTTACTTCCTATATCCTTTCACGGCTTGACTACGCAACTGTCTCCTCATGGGTACACCTAATTCTGTCATCCAACCTCTCCAGAAAATTCAGAACTTTGCTGCAAGACTTGTTCTCGTGGCACCCCGTCACCACCACTCAACACCTCTCCTAGAAAAAAACTGCACTGGCTTCTCATTTCAGAACGTATTAAGTATAAAGTCGCTAGTATGTGTTTCAGTGCTATAAATGGTTCTGGTCCTGCTTACCTCTCTGAACTGCTGCATGTCTACACTCCATCTCGTACACTACGCTCTTCTTCTGACACCCGCATGCTGGAAATCCAACAATACAAACGCAAGACTCATGGCTTCCGAACCTTCTCTTGCTTTGGACCCCACATTTGGAATTCACTCCCACAAGACCTTAGACACTGCTCAACCCTGTCATCTTTTAAAGCCAAACTGAAAACATTCCTCTTCTCACAGTATTTCCATCCTAACTAATACCAGTACCCAGTTTCTGCTACAGTCAGTGTGTGTGTGTGTGTGTTGTGTGTGTGTGGTGTGTGTGTGTGTGTGTGTGTGTGTGTGTGTGTGTGTGTGTGTTGTGTGTGTGTGTGTGTGTGTGTGTGTGTGTTGTGTGTGTGTGTGTTTCAGTGCTTTTTTTTTTTTTTAAATACTTTATGTAAATTGTTTTGGTAGGACTATGCTCTACATGTGTATAGAATATCATATTTAGGTTAGTATGTATCATGTGAGCGCTCAGGGCGTTGATGAACGCATAATAAATGTACATTATTATTATTATACACTGGCCTCAAAATGTGGGACCTTTGGAAAGAAAAAGTGTCTCCTTCCGAATAACCGCACACTTTTTAATCACAAGCAGTGCATCTCTGTAGGTGTGAATAAAGGTAACAATTCCGTGCATAAAAGGTACCACTGTTCAGAGGATGCTGATTTATCAGTCTCCTAACGCCATTAGTAAAACATTTATACCAGTCACATTCATGGATCTAGAGGAGACGACCTCTATAATAAAACCCCAAACCTACGGTGGAAATAAAAATGACGTCGTTTGTCATTTCATTGGCACGAGGGCTCTCCCAGAGTGACCGACTACGACCCTCAGTATTGAGCATGCGTGCAGTGGATCTAAACAGAAACACCAGATCTCGCCTGCCCAACGGGAGTTGTGCGCCAGGTTCGAGCTGTCAATCGAGATCCTCCAAACGCACAAAGAAACCAAGAAAGAGAGGCGGTTTAAGGGAATGTCGGGCTACAGAGCCCTCACACGCAACACGACGAAGGGCGAGAGGTGGCAATTGTAATTCCCAAAGACCTACGAAACAATTTCCACCTTAGACCTAATTTAGCCAGTTGGGCGACAAGTCACTGGAACTTCAAGGTATTCGTCTGCAAAAACGTGAAAAAAGACAAGTCTTGTCCTGATCAATACATGAATATACCAAGGAACTGCAACAACCAAGGCGAGCAGGACTTTGTGGAAGGAATAAAAATGAACTTTGAGACAGAACTACAATATGTAGTGACTTCAATACCAGCTAAGTCAAGCATGTGAGATCAACAAGGCAACAACCCTCGGGGATATGCTCTGGAAGAAGCCGTGGCCGACGTCGTGTTCAATCCAGTAACAGCTCCGTTTCCAAAACGCTTTGGATCACGGCAAGGGAGACACGCATAGCACCACTGACATGGCTCTTGCCTCCCCCCCCCCCCCCCCCTCCGCCCAGAATAGCACCATGGCTCAATGCATAAACGCTGGCACCACATGGCAGCGACCAGCTGCCGATGGTGTTCAGCCTGCCAAATAAACCCAGCTAAGAAGCAAAACACCACCATGCCATATAACCCTGTCAGGTATGAAAGGTCAGGTTCAGACGTAGTGGCAAACTCCGAATGCAGAAACCAGAATACAAAGTACCAATGGCTGACACAGAAAAATGGCAGCCCCCATGATGGGGCGGTGAGATCCAGAATTTAGTTAGTTAGTTAGTTAGTTAGTTAGTTGGTGCTTTGAGCCCAGTCAACCACACAGGGTTACATCAGGGCTAAGAGAGAGAAAGCTTGGACAGAAAAACGCGCCACAGTGAAAAATCGTCAAAAAGAAGAACTTGACTAAACCCAGACAAACCCAGACCCAACACTAACAAATGCAATGGACATCAGGCAAAAGAGAGGCAAATGAGGATAAATGGAAACGTTTCTGTGAATAGTTCACTGCCGAAACAATGCTGACACAGTTCTGGCATTTCTACAAACAAATGAAAGGGAGTGATCGCATCAAAACAAGCCCTGCCTTAGATGAGTTAGTTAGTTGGTGCTTTGAGCCCAGCCAACCACATCACACTGACAGGGTAAGGCCAACACAGAGAAAGGCCAGACCTTACTTGGCCGATTCATAAAACAGAGCAACCAAACCAATTTTGACGAAAGGAAGCAAATGCCGAGTAATCTCAACAGCACACTTGCACAAAATGTCCCTGACGATGAAATCACAGAGAAGGAATTGAACGAAGCGCTTAGAAGAAGCAGGAAAGATACAAATTCTGGTCCGGCCGGATAAGGTTCGATACTCGTATATCGAGAAGCTGCCAAAATGCGGTAACAGTGAGACCACACGTGCCATCATCCTCACAGATTCAATGAGCTGGCCTAATTCAAAATTCAACATCCACCTGCGGGCTGAAAGCCAAGGACATCACTCCACCGATCCCCCGATGAAGAGAGGCGTAGAGAGAGGAAGCACTCGTTGATATTCACTGAAAGGACGAGAGGGCCATCTGTCATCAGACGAACATTGGAACAGTTTCAAAGGCAACGTTGCGGAAACTTCCGAGAGACGGGGTGGAGCGCGTATCGGGTTTTCCGAACGCATAAACACAACCTTGACCTCTGACTGAGCGTCTGTACGACGTGTCTCAAGTATGCATATCACTGTAGCTATCCCGTACACTAAAGTCATAATTTGTTCTGGACATTATGTCCGCATGTCAAAATGGTTTGCAAGCCTCAGTGTGGAAAAGGTATTTGAGGCGAAACGGCAAGCAAACACAACAGCGTTAGTAATACACTTAACGTGTGCCTGCGTGTGTGTGTGAGTGAGTGTGTGTGTGTGTGTGTGTGTGTGTGTGTGTGTGTGTGTGTGTGTGTGTGTGTGTGTGTGTGAGAGAGAGAGAGAGAGAGAGAGAGAGGGGGGGTATATTATTGTATAATTCATTATTTTTTAGTATTACCTTGACTGTCTCTGTTGGTTGTAGGCCCTGCCGTTGGTTTGCTGAAATAAATGGGAAGGCGCTTTTATTGCTCATAAACATATCGCATGCACAAATAAACATGCAAACCCACGGATAGTCAGTTCTGCATGTACATATCTGTCGACTGTAATGTTTTGTACTGTGCGCTTCGAGCAGGTGTAACGATAGGTGTAACCGTTTCATAAATACTATTTTCACGCTACATTACATTACAGGCATAAGCAACTGTAACAAATGTAAGTAACTCTGTTGAAGTACTGTTTCCTTGAACACAGAGGATTATTATCGAGAATCTGACATTGTGAAGTGTTGGGAAGCATGTCAAACTGAGAAACAAGCGCACCATCGATCACCACGCATCATAATAATAATAATAGATTATCTATGTCGCCCCATCTCGTAAGGATACGCTTGTGTCATCACACGCACGCACGCACGCACGCACGCACGCACGCACGCACGCACGCACGCACGCACGCACGCACACACACACACACACACACACACACACACACACACACACACACACACACTACAAATGCATGCATTACTGGTAGTGGATTGGTACTACAGTACGCAGAAGGGATTGGTTTTTAATTTGGACTTAAAAGAATAAAGTGAAAATGAATGTCTGACAAAGACAGGAAGAGAGTTCCAGATCGCAGGTCCGAAATGTAAAGGATCTCTCCCCCAGGGTCTTTCTGCCCATCCTAGGAACACGGAAGATCAGAGTATCAGAGAATGAGAGTAGAGATGAAGCAACTCAGAGAGGTATGGAGGAGCTGTACCAGAAACAATGTGGAAGCAGATGAGAGCTATTTTGTATTGAATCCGGCTACTGATATGTACCCAGTGGAGAGTGGAGATTAAAGGAGTGATGTGGGCAGATTAAGGAGCTTTGAAGATAAGGCGAGCTGAGCAGTTGATCACTCTTTGCATTTTATCAAGGAGAACCTGAGGAGCGCCAGCGAAGACAGCATTACAATAATCAAGCCTAGAGAGAACAAGAGTTTCGGTGGCTTCAAGAGAAAGATACTATCGGACTAAGCCGATCCACCTGATCCTCCAGGTAAGCAAGTTGACAGTTTATTCACATGTTCCTTCAATGTAAGCTGGCTGTCAAAAATGACACCAAGATTACGAGCTACATTGGAATGGGACGTCACTGTGACCCACACATAGTGAAGAAGGAAGATCAATTCCAGGAGCAAAGCCTATAAGAAGAATCTCTGTTTTGTCGTCATTTAACTGAAGTTTATTCTGAACTACCCAGACCTTCACATCTGAAATGCAGGATTCGATGGTCCATGCGAGAGTGAATGCTTCAGAAGGAAAATCAGATTTGTATAGTTCATCAGTATCATCCGCAAACATGTGTTGAGAGACAGGGTGGTGAGGAAAAGAACTGGTCCCAGGACAGAGCCCTCGGAGACCCCACCAGTCAGAAGCGAAGGAGAGGATTTTACTTCACTAACAGTTACTACTTGTGTCCTACCTTGCAGGTAAGAACCGAAGAAGGACAAAGCAAGATGAAAATATACCGAAATTGTTTTCGAGAGGAGTCAGGAGGATGTTATGATCAATAGTTACTACTTGTGTCCTACCTTGCAGGTAAGAACCGAAGAAGGACAAAGCAAGATCAAAAATACCGAAAGTGTTTTCGAGGCGAGTCGGGAGGATGTTATGGTCAATAGTGTCGAAGGCAGCACTTAGATTCAGAAGAGTCAGAACGGAGCTAGAGCTAGAGTCTGAAGCAGTCAGGAGGTAATTGAAAACACGAAAAAGAACTGCCTCGGTGCTGTGTTTTTGGCGATAAGCTGACTGAAAGGTGTGCCAAAGATTGTTTTGATCCAGATGACAAAGAAGCTGGTCAAGAACAATTTTCTCAATAAGTCTTTGGACACAAAGGACATATTTTAGCACATTTGGGTCGAGAGGTCTTTTACAAAAAGGGTTTGACTATGGCTGCTTTCACAGGAAGGAAAACATGCCGGTCGACAAGGACAGGTTTACAATGTGAGCAGTGAGCACAGGAACAATCTCGTCAGAACACTCAAACAGTAAGGAAGTTGGAATCGGGTTTAAAACACAGGTTTCGGGAGACATTTGCTTCATGAACTTCAACAGTTTCTTTGGTGACTCTCTCAAATCCACATAGCGGCGTAACAGAGAAATGACGCTCCCTACGGCTCTGCGAAGGGGGATGAACAACCTGGCTGTCAACGGAATCACTGATTTGGCGAACCTTGTTGACAAAAAAATCAGAAAAGTCCTGCGGAAGTTGATTATTGGGGTAAGCAGAAAGCAGTGGGGTGGATATATTCTTGCCTAATAGATTGTTGGTTAATTTATACAGTTCTTTGGCAGCTGAGCTGGTGGAGACTTTAACGTTGTAAAAGTGTATACTTATTAGTTTATTTTGGCCAGGTCAAAATCGGATTAAATCGAACCATAAGAAACATAATGCAAGTATACTCACCTTCTCCCAGGTTGTTGATGTCCTGAAAGCATATATATCCTCATTAAGCAGTTATATTAATAAATATTATACACATACAAATTAAGAGAGAGAAAGAGAGATCAAGAGAGAACTCGAACTCCAAAAGTTTATTTTACAAGGACTGTACGTTCAGTCAAAAATCTAACAACTAGTCCCTGCTAAGCTACTGATGAGTAAATACAAAATCACAGGGCATTTTATATATATATATATTATATATATATTATATATATATATATATATATATATATATATATATATATATATATATATATATATAAAATAAAAGAGGATTTCTAGAGCGCCTTTCTACCACACAGGTGGCAGCACAGGGCGCTTTAACAAACACAAACACACACACACACACACACACACACACACACACACAGCGTCGGACGAGGGGATGGGCAGGGCTGTGAAAAACAGTTTAGAAATAATTATTAAAGAGGTGCGTCTTGAGGGCGGCTTTGAAAGAGGAGGCAGAATCAGAGTGGCGGAGTGTTTGAGGCAAATTGTTCCAGACAGATGGGCCAGCATAAGAAAAAGATCTTTCACCAAATGTTTTTGTGTTTACAGGGGGGGTGACAAAGGCTCGTGTGTCAGATGCAGATCGTAATGAGCGATTTTGCTGGCTTGAGCATTGCACTGCCCAAATAGGCCCAGCGCCACCTGGCTAGTGTAGGGGAGATCATTTGCAGCTGACCTGAGCTTTGTCAAAGCCCCAAATATGCCCAGCGCCACCAAGCGGGGTGACCCCCAGCTAAGTCGCCCATTGTCTTGCTGGAGTATAAGGTTGAAGGAGATCGGACAGATACTGAGGGGCTGTTCCAGAGATGGAATTGAAGCAGACAGTTGAAATTTTGTATTGAATGCGATGTGTTACTGGTAGCCAATGCAGAGTCTCAAGAATAGGATCGATGTGGTCAGATTTCTTAGCTTTACACACAAATATATATATGCATGAATGAGTGAGTGAAATTTTATACACGAGAATTTCCACACACAAAAATATCGGGTTCACAGCGCCAGATGCACACATCACTCAGTTATGTATTATAAGCATACAACCAGTGAACAAGGCAGCAGAACATCTGATCAGTTCATATGACTAGTATTGG
>JABMCL010002827.1:82500-152500 GCA_018857735.1 Alviniconcha marisindica | reverse complement strand
TTCTTCTTCTTGTTTCAACAAGAGAAAGAGACACAACACAAATCAGAACTGGAAACATAATTACAGAACTCTGAAAGTTAAACATAAAGCAAATATATATCGTCATTTTGTTATGTTTCAGGCTAAAGCAAAATATCAGCAAAGTTAATAAGTTCTGATTTTCTCCACCACACTTACAGTTAACAAAGAGGGAGACTTGGCCGCGGGGACCGTTGCCAACGCTGTTGCTGACGTCACAGTTGTAGTGTCCGGTGTGCTGACAGACAGCGGTCAGTGAGTGGTTTAACCACGTCACCTTGTCCTCCACCGTCACGTCACCCCCTGCTGTGGACTGGATGGCTTGACCGGAAGTCACGTTGACCAACTGCATGCTGGGTGAAGGTCTGCCGTGCGTACGGCACGTGAAGTCCGCACGGTCACCTTCATTCAAGGTCAGGTTGTGGGTCCGGGTGTTGACCGTCAGCTCCGTTCTTTCCGGCGTGTCTGTCAAAACAGGAAACACAATAATCACACCCAAAAGCCCAGTAATATAACAATAGTTATTAGCAACAGTAATATAATGATTATAATTATATTTGTAGTTATTAAATATATAATGAGCTGATTCTCTCTCTCTCTCTCTCTCTCTCTCTCTCTCTCTCTCTCTCTCTCTCTCTCTCTCTCTCTCTCTCTCTCTCTCTCTCTCTCTCTCTCAAAACATATACAATATTTTCAATACAAAACATGCTTGGACTTTGTTATACTCTCTCTCTCTCTCACACCCACCCTCCCCCTCATCCATCTCTCTACTGCCACTCACTACCTCGTCGCTCTCTCTCTCTCTCTCTCTCTCTCCTCTCTCTCTCTCTCCTCTCCTCTCTCTCCTACTCCGTCTCTCTCTCTCTCTTCTCTCTCTCTCTCTCTTCTCTCTCCTCTCTCTCTCTCTCTCTCTCTCTCTCTCTCACACATCCCACAACCAACCACACACACACACACACACACACACACACAAACAACGACAACTCTCTCTCTCTCTCTCTCTCTCTCTCTCTCTCTCTCTCTCTCTCTCTCTCTCTCTCTCTCTCTCTCTCTCTCTCTCTCTCTCTCCTCTCTCTCTCTCTCTCTCTCTCCCACACACACACACACACACACACACACACACACACACACACACACACACACACACACACACACACAACACACACACTACACACACACAACACACACACACACAACCACACACACACACACACACACACACACACACACACACACACACACACACACACACACACACACACTCATATATACATATGCGCGTACGCGTGCGTGCTTCCACTCACACAGCACCAAAACTTTAAAATCCTTGGTCTCTGTCAGCCGATCACGACCGTTGCCCAGGTCACCAGAGGTCACCGTAAGGCTGTATAGTCCGTTGTCAACCACGTGATCCGTACTGACAATGTCGAGGACGGAGGTTGTCCCAAGGTCAAGGCCACTGTCAGCCTGTTTTCGCCACCTGAATGTTTTCGGTTCCGGGTTGCTGTCGGCAGTCGAGTTGATGTGAACACGTCGTCCCTCAGTGACTACACACTGGGTCTTGTCCGCTGATAGCTGGCAGTCGTTGGTGTTGTGAACACCGCTCACACCGATCACTGGCGTGTCTGGAACAACAACAAAAACATGACCACATATCGAGCATAACAGATGCAGGAATAGACTACAGTCATGAAATGCACCAATCAATGAGCTTTGTCAACTGCTTCATAATTATTATAATCTTCAATATGATGAAAGAGGTCACGTAACGAAACATACTTTTTAGTTGCTGGGAAACATGCATTTCTTCTGTTTCAAATAAATAAATAATGGTTCACTGCGCAAGAAACTGGGTGTTATGACATAACGAGTGCACCAGACGTCGTTAATGATAATAGTAACTGAGTATTGCTTACAGAGGCCTGCAGAAGTGCGTATTTCATCACACACACACACACACACACACACACACACACACACACACACACACACACACACACACACACACACACACACACACACACACACACACACACACACACACACACACACACACACACACACACACACACACACACACACACACACACACACACACACACACACACACACACACACACACACACACACACACACACACACACTCCAGATGACAGGGCCGAAGCATTGAAAGGACTCTCGCCCAGGTCCTCCTGCCCGGGCTCGGAACCCGGAAGGTCAGAGTATCCGTGGCTGAGCGAAGAGAGCGAGAAGAAGACAGAGATGAGGCAGCTCAGAGAGGTATGGGGAGCGCACCGGAGACAACATGGAAGCAGGTGAGAGCTATGTTTTGCTCTGAATCCGGCTGCTGATTAGTAACCAGTAGAGACCAAACATTAAGAGAGTTAACGTTCCCAATGAACAATGCAAAATCAACAAGTGAACCCATTATTCCAATGACAAATAACAAATAATACTTGCTGTAACTGTCTTACTGTACTTCGGTCAGACGCGGAATTGCGTTTCAAATGTCAATCTTATGTCAATGTTATGGGCCTAGTGTGACGTCATCAATCAAGTTGAAGTTACTTCCATACTCATCAAGTTACACCTTTTATGACGACTGCTCTGGAAAGAAAGAAAGAAAGAAAGAAAGAAAGAAAGAAAGAAAGAAAAACATGTTTAACTCCAACAAGACCAGATGTGACAGGCTTGGGTCATGTTTTGCATGAATCGTTTAGCATCAACAAGCCCAGCCCAGAAAATAAAAACAGTGGGCTCAAAGAAGGCTCCCGGTCGCCAAAATGAACAGTCTACAGAGGGCAAACACGTTAGACCGAGAGGTGACTTGACCTACCGTGCACTCCCCACCCCCTCCGCTGTGCTAGCTAAAACAGCCTTAGAGTGTCCTGAACACGTTACAATTTGTTTTCAAAGAATCCGTAGGGATGCACCAGAGTTAGAGTTACAGTTACGTAAGGGTACCATCTTTTGCGCCTCCTGTAGACGCCAAAGCGTGGTTCAAAAACATCTGATTTAAATCATCGAGAATTATTTGTTTGTTTGTTTATTGATCATAACGATTAACATGAATACTAAATGGGTACCTAAATATCGTCTGCGTTGTCCACAACAAACTGAACTGAAATATGGTGAGGCATCGGTTCACGGTGATGGTTTTAAAAGGCATAGTATATTTCTAATGCGCAAAATCTTAGAAATGAAGAAAATATGCCTTTCTTTTTTTGTCTGATATTCGGCGTCATACCTTTTATTGATTCTTTACTTCCAGATGTCTTTGCTTTATTTCCAACCTAACTGTGGGATCGGAATCAGAATGTTTATGCTGTGATGTTTCTGGTTGTCACAGTACTGGGATTAAGACCCCTACTCAAAGAACATAAGAATTTGTGTCTTAACCCAGAATGACATAATTTCATTGTTACAAAGCCTCATAGATCTAATGCTTCTTAGTTTAAAATAGAATAATGTAATTTTTAAAATAGTTTCATCACACTTCAGTATTCACTTTGTTTACAGATAATTGGAAGACGGAAAACTGAGAAGACGAAAAACACGGTGTTGCGAAGAGAAAACATACAGACCACTATTCAGAAGAACGGAAAAAAGCCCAGGTGCGTGTTGTTCATTTCCAGGGTTTACCTGGTGAATCATTTGTATTCTCACTTTGCTGATTGCAACAACAACAAAAACTTAGAATGGAGAAGATTCAAGACGTAATGGAGACGCGTGGAACCTGCAGATTCACCATATCAATTGGACAATTCATGTAGCCTGAGGAATTAAAACCAGAACATGTTTATCATCGGGATTGTTACCAGTATTTCACAAAAAATACTGATCGCCTGAAATCTTCCATAGATGATTCTGAAACAATTCAAAAACCTAGAACTTCAAAGCATTCTTTCACAGCCCCTGAGAAAGTGTAATAAATGGGGATTAAAGAAGATCAAAGAGAAAGGTGTTGGACAACTGAAGCCACTACAGAGTTTGAATGTCAAAGCTTGAAGACTGCAGAAAATAAGGACAAAATTCTCGTACAGAGGATCCGAATCTTGTTTGTTTGTTTGCATGTGGAACCTGTTTTCAAAGCAGCTGTCGCAAGCAGCATCAGACAAACCCAAATCACTGACAGAGTGCAAATGGAGACAACAAGAGATTCAGGAGCACCTTCACATAGGACGCATTTACAAATGCGTATGATTTGATTGAATAGGAAATCATCTAGACTCAACAAATCATGAAACTTGCTGACTTGTGCGACATTTACATATCTCAAAGAGACAAAGCATCCAAACCCAGGTTACTGAATACAGAAATTGTCATCTTGTTCACCGAATAGTGAATGACAGTTTAATCATGCGCTGTATACAATCCTGACATGACCATTAATCGTGTTGTTACACTTGCATGATTGTATTATTAACTTGGCTCAGCGCTCACTATTGAGAAACATAACTGCTGAAGCATTTCAAAAGTTGTTGTTTTTATATTAAAAAATGCCATGACTCCCAACCGATGATTTCCTTCGGCAGTCTGATGTCCTGCCTATACTCACCTAAAAATCGTTCTAAATTATTCCTTGTCTGGAAGAGCAGAGGATCACACAGCAAATGTTCAAAGGATTGTGAACTCTCTAGGCAGAACATCAGCAGAGCAGTTACAAAAGGGCAATGGAAGCTATCAAAGCACATACTGATCTACCGTTTGACGTTTTCATTGTCCATGTTAAAAGTATGCTATGCTGACTTAACGCAATCAGAGTGAACCAATGCCTAGCCGTATGTCTAGTATTCATTTAAATCATTATAATCAACACAAAATCATTTTACAATGATTTAAATCGGATGTTGTTGTTTTTAACTGCGCTTTGGCGTTTATAGGCGGCGTGATCCCGTACGTCAAGGGCTGTAACTCTGGCGTATTCCAATGGATTCTTCGGGAACAAATTGTAACGTGTTCAGGACACTCTAAGCAATACAATCAGACTAGTTTAGCAAGTACTCGAGGTGGTGCACAGTAGCTCAAGTTACCTCTCGGACTACGTGCATTTCACCTTTCTACGTCATGGGATTTCTAGTAATGCTGATCAGGAGTATTATCCCCGCCAGGTGGTGACCTACTTTGCTTTATCTGTTACTTCTTATATTTAACTAGGGCTTCTGAATACGTTTGTTTTTGGTGGTCACGCTTTGAATAATGCCATAATCGTTGGGGGTTTAATGTTTTGTTTTCTGTTACGTTGTGTCAATAACTATTACACTAAAACGGTTTTTAAAAGGCACTCACAGAACACGTTTAGGATCCAGCTGACCTCTCGTGTCTGACCCTTGACCTGTGTGAAGGTGTTGCTTGCCCGGCACGTCACGTTCCTGCGGTTGTCTCCCCTGCCCACGGAGGGAAACAGCAGGGTGGCCGGGGCTCCGCTAGGGGTCTCTGTCTGACCGCCGCCATGACCGGACCAGGTGAGAGAGGCGGCGGGGTTCCCACGTGACGGCTGTGTGTCACAGGTCATCTCCACCCTGTCCCCCGCCAGGTAAGGGTAGGCCAGGCCGTCCGTTCGGCTGATGACGGGTGTGGAGGGGGGGTCTGTACAACGAACAATGTGATAGGTCATAATCCTGCTAGTCTAACGTTCATTAATAATAAGCAGTGCTGCCATGAAGTGGTAAAATAGGATGGCTACAGTGTGGTCGATTGAAATACTTTTTGGTATATTTTTTGATATAACGTTGTAACAGTCACTGTGAGCCGGTTTGGCCTAGAGGTAAGGCGTTAGGCTAAGCGGAGGGACCTCAGTTCGAATCCGCTTTGGCTCTCCTTTCTCTTCAAAAGTTGTGGTCTGTAGACACTGTTGTGACTTTGTCCCTCACAATTATGAAGCATTAAAATGGCTCTGATCGCTGTCCACCTTAATGCATAAGTCATTCTGATGGTGACAGTGTAGCGATAGGTATATAATATCTCCCCCCACCTCCATACCCCTTTCCCCCCTTCTCCCCGTCCCTAATAAACCGTATGGTTTCTGTGGACGTTAAGCACCATGTTTACTTACTTACGTAACAGTGAAAAATTATTAGTTAGATTGGGTTGTTTGTGTTTTGAACTGGAGTAAAAGAAGTTAGAGTGTGTGATGCGTCCTGAGGTGACACTATGCGGTTGACGAGACGTTAAAATCCAAGAATTAACTAACCGCTTTATTCTGAACGCTAAAATGCTTGTTGGTGATTCGACGGTAAAAGCAACAGTATAATAGTATACAATAAAGTAACAGTGAAAAATACGGATTACCAAGATCAGTTGTGGTACCGCTGTGATATAACTGTAGGGGACCGGTGTGGGGACTGAGGGAAGCAGGTTGGAAGCATGAATGAAGAGTCACAAGTCAGAGGTTGCTATAACATAACTTTTAATTACACCAACCAGGAAACAGTGTCTGTATTGGAAAAGACCCAAGCAAACAAAACATTTAGAACATGAAAGCAAACCTAAAGACTAAACAACAGCAATTATCTAATAAATACAGTAACCATGTAGTTTACCTGTAGGTTACTATAATACTTGATGGTAACTGACAAAATGATTAATAGTCAAGCACATAAATTGTGTGCATGATTTGCACTTAAAACCCGTATCTCACAATGTCGCGGTGAGCATACAAGAGACGGCCAGTCAATTAACTGATGAACTCCCAGTATATAATAGTATACAATAAAGTAACAGTGAAAAATACGGATTACCAAGATCATCTTAACTAAACAGGAAGAGTGAGATAATCGTTACAGCAGTTCCACTTAAGCACACAACGAGACGGACAGTGACATGGGTGGCACTTGGGACCATGCCGTGAGTAAGTAAGTAAGTAAGTAAACATGGTGCTTAACGTCCACAGAAACCATAAGGCTTATTAGGGACGGGGAGAAGGGGGAAAGAGGGTATGGAGGTGGGGGAAGAGGGAGATTATATACCTATCGCTACACTGTCACCACCAGAATGATTCCTGCATTAAGATGGGCAGCGATGAGAGCCATTTTAATGTTTCAGTAGGAAGTGATGGACAAAGTCACAAGACATTGTCCACAAACCACAACCTTTTTGAAGAGAAAGGAGGGCCGAAGCGGTATCGAACCGAGGTCCTTCCCTTACCAGCCTAACGCCTTACCGCTAGGCCAAACCGGCTCACTGTGCCGTGAGCGGGAGGAAGTCAGTCATAAACTGACCGGCTCCAGCCTCGTTACTCAACGCGTGTACAAAAGGGCTACAGCATGTCACTGTTACTGTGAACCGGTCTTCTCAAGACCACTCGATTCGTTGATAGACCAATAGGTGAAGGTGGCCTTGTTTGTTCCGAACCCGATGCGATGCTTCAACTGCAAAAGTTTGGCCACACGAGCCAACGTTACAAGGTTGCTGCAAAGTGTCAGTGGTGCGGAAAAGATAAGCATGAAGGTCGATGTGAGGGACCCAAGCTGTGCTCTAATTGCAATGGTCCCCACGCTTCATCAGCTAAAGATTGCCCGGTCTGGCAGAAGGAGAAGGAGATTCAACGAGTCCGCGTTGAGAAACGCATATCCTTTCCGGAAGCCAGACAGCTGGTTGAAGCCAAGATGCCGGCTGTGGTCTCTGGAGGTAAGACCTACGCCGCTGCCGCTTCCACCAGAAGAGAATCCAGGTCTGTTGAATGTCAGACATCATTAACCTGGTTTTTTTTCAGAACGTCCACTTAGGACGACTGAGTCTAATGCGCGTTCTTCTGGCGGACCCGGATCGGTATAGACCGGAACTCAGGCTTCCTCCGGGAAGTCGGGGACGGTATCGGCCGACGCCCGTGTTCCGTGCGAGTCCGCTAAGTGTTCTTCGGAGACAGATAGGGGTTCAGCCGATCCCCCCAAAACGGCCTCTAGGGTTCCGCCAATCCCCACAAAATGGCATCTAAGGGTTCTGTAAGTTCCCTCCAAAAGCGCGGCTTCGAAAGATGATTCATCATCTTCAAGGCGCTCACCTACTAAGGTGAGGGTGGATGGGGTCCTGGTGGACGTCGAGGGGTTTTCGCACCCCAGGCCCTCCGCTCCTTCCAGCAGGCCCCAGGTGCCACCCAAGCCAAAAGTTCCAGACAGGCAGAGCAAGGCGGAGAGGAACCTAGTCCTCCTCAACCAATGCTCTGCCCTGTCAGATGACGAAATGGAATCGACATCAGTTCTTTAAAGCTGAAATAATGGTTTATTTCATTATTCAGTGATGAGAGGTTTTACGTTAACTTGAGGAGATAAATCCACTCGCAAGATGGTATAAAGCAGCTATTATTGGAGTGCAGGAAACCTGTTTTTCTGCATAACCCTACTTGCTCTTTTTATCTTGTCATTTTTCTGCTGATAGTCCATTCTTCTGATCTTTTTTCAAAAAAACTCGCATTTTTTTGTTGGGAGTTAGACCTCTTGATATGGCTCCTGTTGAGCAGCTAGGAGATGATAGTTGATAGGTGGTATGTGCAGCTCTCTGCCATATGGCACTGATATTTGCTATTAAGCATTTATACAACGTTTTTTAATTTCGTATTATGTTCATTCATAAATTCATAAATTAGACTGAATGGTCGACGATATCAGCATGTCCTAGCCTTATGCGCTCTCTAAACGGGGGTATTATTGAAGGGACTAACGGTTTGAAAATGTATGTCTGATGTTTATACATGGATTTCTGTTTTACGTTTGCGAAGTGATTGGTTTTCTGGATTGACCTGACAAAGCATATATATATTTGAGAAAGGTTTTCGGTTTGTGTTTTACATTCTTACAACTTTTTTTAAATTTTGTATTATGTTCATTTTCCTTTTTATACTTTTCTTTAACCTGTATATAATTAGACGGAATGGTCGACGAATGGTATGTTACCTTATGCGCTCTCTAACGTCGTATTATTGGAGGGTTAACGGTTTGAAATTTATGTCTATGCTTTTACTGGTTTCTGTTTTACGTTTGCCAAGTGATGGGTTTTTGGATTGATGAAAAGCATAAAAAGGTTTTCAGTTTTGCCCCTTCTTAGACTGTTTTTAAGAATGGGAATTGTTCAGGTTTTTAACATGACTTTCTGTACAGAATTGTGTATCGACAAAATGTGTAAATTCGTGCTCAAGCTGGCGGTGGGCAAATGTCCGTCTTTGCGAAGAATGTGGGTAAAGGTCCGGAGGTCACCTAATTGTTACGGCATTGTATTCAGAATGCTTGTGCGCTCAGATACCGACAGCAGGTTCTAACTCTTCAAAGGACAATACTTCCTTAATTGTCCTTAAAGGACAAGTTCCTGTTTCCAGATACATATGTTTTGTACTTTCAATAATGCCGTTGTTAATCCAGTCTTTCAAGTTTTAGAATACATTTGTACTGAACGTCGTTATAAATACACAGAGCACATAAAAAATTAAAAAATCTGCTGAGAGACTGGGGGTAGTCATCTTTGAATTTCATTTTAGGCTTCAGTCATGTTCGCGGGACGTTGCTCCTGAATTTTCCTGTGTTTCGGGGGGAAACCAAATATTATCTTTTGTGACCACTGTCAGAATATGTATCTGCACTTTGTTATAATTTATTCCTAGAAAAGGAGCAATAAACTTAACCGAGAGACATTTATAATAATTATATTATAGCATGTATTTGTAGAAAACGAAGAACTCACAGTAGACAGTGAAGGTGGTGGAGTCACTCAGTGTGTAAAATGACGTCACTTTCCACACAGCTGTACAGGAACACGTGATGCCGTCATCATCATCTGTCAACGTCATCTGTAAACTGCTGCTGACGGAGTCTGACCCTGTGACGTCACTTTGGGATTGTCAGGATGACGTGAAGAGCAGGACAAGGACACGGAGGTCACGAGAGGTTTGCCCCCAGTGACCTCACAGGTCAAGGTGAGGTCATCCGTGGAGTACAGTGGGTGAGACGAAGGGCTTCGTGTGATGACTGGGGCCTGTGGCGGGGGGTCTGTGGAAAATCAAATTAACGTGTGATGACTGGGGCCTGTGGAAAATCAAATTAACATGTGATGACTGGGGCCTGTGGAAAATCAAATTAACGTGTGATGACTGGGGTATATGGAAAATCAAATTCACGTGTGATGACCGAGGCCTGTGGAAAATTGGAAAATCAAATTAACAGGTGATGACTGGTGCCTGTGGAAAATCAAATTATTGTGCGATGACTGGGGCCTGTGGAAAATCAAATTAACGTGTGATGACTGGGGACTATGGACAATCAAATTCACGTGTGATGACCGAGAGCTGTGTAAAATCAAATTGACGTGTGATGACCGAGGCCTGTGTAAAATAAAATTGACGTGTGATGACTGGAGCCTGTGGAAAATAAAATTAACGTGTGATGACCGAGGCCTGTGGAAAATCAAATTGACGTGTGATGACCGGAGCCTGTGGAAAATCAAATTAACGTGTAATGACCGGAGCCTGTGGAAAATCAAATTAACGTGTGATGACCGAAGCCTGTGGAAAATCAGATTAACGTGTGATGACAGGCGCCTGTGGCGGACGGTCCGTGGAAAAGTAAATTAGCGTGTAATGACTGTATCGTTTTCAGAAAATGCAGACCCATGCGCTTGCAGCGCAGCCAACATCCTGGGTTGACTGACAATCATTTATCAATTATTTAACTAAGAGTTCAGTCGCGTAAAGTTTATATCAATGTAACAAAATAATCAACCTCTTTTAATTTTATTGAGTTATGCCAGTAATGTCCCTTGTGTCCATGTTACATGTTTTTCTTGTTTTGTTTTTTTCTTTCTTTTCTTTTTCTTCTTTTTCTCCTTTCTTTCTTCTTTTTGATTGTCATGTTTCATCCTGACTTATTGTCATGTTGATACTGATGTATGCATTTATAGTATTTGTGCTTTTTTGTTGCCAAGTGGATTTTTATGTTAATAATGTACAGCGCCGCGAGCTCGTAAATTTCTACGGGGTTATAGCGCTATATAAGAGTTATTATTATTATTATTGCTAAGTAATAAGAACACTCTGACACCGGCTTTCATACTCATACTTCCACTGTGGTATTTATGTGCACGAAAGCAGTTACTGTGTTAACAAAACGGAATCGACAGCACTGTCTGCTTTGGGCAGTGATTGACAGCGTTACTTCGACCCTGACAAACAGCTTGGGCCATCTAACCTAACACAGCGGTCATCAGCTTGCCTGGACGTTACAGTTACCAACGTCCTCATTCGACAGAACCCGGTTTGTCCGTGTCTGGAGTGTTACTGCAGGATATCGACGATCTCTTGGGGGAGAGGGGGGTATGACTTTTCTATCAGTCACCATCACTTTGGAACATTATACCGTAGTCCCTCCATCATCTAATTCTGCCCTCTGGGCTCTGGATGCCTTGCCTCTGTGTGTGTGTGTGTGTGTGTGTGTGTGCGTGCGTGCGTGCGTGCGTGCGTGCGTGCGTGTGTGTTTGCGTGCGCGTGCGTGCGTTGCGTGTCGTGCGTGCGTGCTGTGGTGCTGTGTGGTGTGGTGTGTGTGCTGTGTGTGTTGTGGTGTGCGTGTGGTCGTGGTGGTGGTGTGTGTGTGGTGGGGTGCGTGCGGTGCGGCGTGCGTGTGTTGTGTGTGTGGTGGTGTGGTGTGTGTGTGTGTGTGTGTGTGTGTGTGTGTGTGTGTGTGTGTGTGCGTGCGCGTGCGAGCGTACGCGCGTATGTGTGTGTGTGTGTGTGTGTGTGTGTGTGTGTGTGTGTGTGTGTGTGTGTGTGTGTGTGTGTGTGTGCTGCGCGCGCGTGCGTGAATATTGTGTTGGAATTGATGAGAAAGACGATGAATGAAGGTATTCGGTTCACGCAAGGTATAATCGCCTTCTCTCTCTCTCTCTCTCTCTCTCTCTCTCTCTCTCTCTCTCTCTCTCTCTCCTCTCTCTCTCTCTCTCTCTCTCTCTCTCTCTTCTTCCCTCATCAAGTAATGAGTGTATAGTATTTATATATTATATATATATTATAATATATATATATATATATATATATATATATATATATATATATATATAATACTCTTTTACACTACATTGCATTACTCTTTTTTTCGTCCCGTTTAGCAGCTTCGTCTTATTCTTTACGCCGATTTGGTTTTTGCTTTTGTATTACAAAAAAAAGAAGAAATTCAGATCAGCTCATCTGCAGGAAGGGCTAGTTCAACTTGTTCAGCCGGTATCGAGTCGACGCGATACTGGATATATTAGCATTACGGTTGAATACACATCATGCCACTCTGAGCACAAAAACTCTTCCTGGTTTCCTGCCCATTTCTTCAGAAGGGTATCTGTCTCAACCAAATACACGATTAATGACATTCCAGTTATTTTCTTGAGCTGGATTCACACACCTTCTAGCCATGGATTTGTTTACATTTGTTTTGTTCTTTTAGCAATCCGTTTCTTTAAACGGGTGCAATGTGAAATACAGTGAAACAAAGCGGGTTCCACAGTTAGGTCACCCGTAAAACTCCCGACGACTCACAGTTCAAGTTGAGTTGATAGGTGTGGCTACGCTGCTGGTTGTTGTTGTAGCTGTTGGTCACTGTACACGTCACCTCCATGCCGTCATCACCAGGTGGGCGTGGCCGAAACGTGCACGTGCTTCCAGTGTTGCCTTGACAACGACCTGTCCAGCTGTAGGTCAGGAGGTCACCGGTAGGGTTGACGTCATTAGCATTGCAGGTCAAGGTAAGTTGTTTAGACCCTGTGCTATCTGTGTCAAAGGTCGTGCTCTGGGGTATTGTGACACTGGCCGGTCCCCCTGGAATGATTAACGATGAGAGAAGACGTTCGTAGAGACACAGACATAGGTTACATGTCATTTTGCCCGAACTGATTCCCTCCTCCGACAGTTACTCACTCTGTGTTCGTGCTATGAACAGTTTGAAACGTTTAGCTCTCACCTTAGACAGTTTGCACCTCTTTCTACGTAATACATTTTTCTCTCATTTCCAAACCCGTCTAAAAATGGACGCTCGTATTTAAGAAGCGCTTAAGAAGAAGAATTAAAAGATAGCGTATATTCATGACATTAATAAAAGGATCATCGCTGAGTTCTAAGCCTCGTCTTCCATGCTTACATTACTAAAAGATGTGGATCTCTCTACCACAATTATTGTACTATGTTCACTGGTGATAACTTGAAGCCGATTTGTACATTGAACTGAGTGCAGTTGGCTTCCTTTGATTGCATCTAAGACCCTCGTCATCCACGAAGGTTGCTTTGTTATTTTAGTTTTAGTACAGTTATTTTGTTCGCTGTTTGTTGTGTATACCAGTTTTATATTATTGTGCTGAGTATGTAAGATGTATTGTATGTTATGTGACTGCGTGTGTACAATATATAGTAAATTTAAGTATACGAGCTCGTCCAGCGGGGAGTAGCGCTATTAAAAATGTATACATTATTTTTTCCCAAGGATTTGCTCGGGATCCAACAGTCCCTCGCTTTGTTCCTATGCTTTAGCTTGTGTGCCGATCATAGTGGCGGCTCTTTGGGGGTGTTGACCCGAAATATTATTTATGGCGTTTTGACTCCGGAATCCTCTATTATGATTACAAATTCAAGTAGGATTGTTAGTGACAAACTTTTCAAGTAGCATGGAATCGGGTTTCCAAGCAGTTACGTTTCGTTCTTTCAATCAGGAAATTGCGTCTGGGTAATTTTTAACTTACTGTTTTATGCTGAAAGTGGTGACAAGATCTGGTCAAAGAGAGCAGCACGATCAACTCACAGGCCACAGGGACGTTGTGAACGTCAGAGGTTTTGTCCTGTATCCAGTCCACAGCACACGAGAACTGCGCCCTGCTGTTCCATGGTCACCCCTGTTCACTGTCTGGGCAGGGAGGGTCAAGGACAAAGAGCCGTCGTCACTTCCTGGCGCTACCACCGAACTGCCGCGGAACCCCTGTAGCTTGCCGGCCGGTTGCCCCAGGTTACTCGTGCTGCACGTGCAGCTGACAGTGGAGCCATCGGGGACCCAGGAAGACGGCGAGCACGTGATGCTGGGTTTGGTCGGCGGTGTCTGCACATATAGTAACCAGTCTAGATTGCCGTTTATTGACAGCAATCAATCAGCTCACACCAACAGTCACACATAGTGGTCATTCGTTAAGCTTAAAGATGATTGCAACAACACAAACACTTGTAGCTTTGCGGGTTGCACAGGTAACTCGGCGCACGTGCAGGGGACAGGAGCCTCGGGGATCCAGGAAGACGGCGTGCACGTAATCTTTGGGTTTGGTCGGCGGGTCTGCACATTATGAGTAACCAGTCTAGGATTGTCGTTTATTAGACGCAATCACTCAGCTCACACCAAACAGTGTCAACGCATAGTGGTCATTCGTTAAGCTTAAAGACTGATTCAACAACACAAATCACTTTTCTTTTTGCTGTGTCAACAATAACTCACCAACCGTCACGGGGCCAAACACCTTCTGCACATTTCCAGGAACGATAACTGCCTTGTAGTAGTAATCTCCCTTGGCGGGCGACAGCGCCACATTGCTGAAGTCACATGACCCCGTCCTGTAGTCCGGGTCTTGGTGGGGTTGTGGTGTGTACGGTGTGGGCTGTGTGACTGGTCGTCTGAGCCCACACAACACCACACACACACACACACACCACACACACACACACACACACACACACACACACACACACACACACACACACAAACACACACACACACACCACAAAACACACCACACAACAACACACACACACACCACCCACACACCACACCCACACAACACAAAAACACACACACACCACACACACAAACCAGCACACCCCACACACACACACACACAAAAAGAATGATTCATATATAATCATGAACCTTTCTTACCTAATGGTGACCCAAAAAGGTCAGCGTACTGCGGTCTGATTATTCATTGTAACATTACAGTTTTTATGACTTGTATATTTATTAGTTGTTTGTACATTGAAATATCAGTATGAACAGTGTCAAGGGTGCAGGTTATTACAGTTTGTAGTTCGTGTACCCTGCATTACGGCATCATAGGAAAGATCATGTTTCGGCTACTCTAATCGTCATATCATTTGACTAGAAATAATTAATTTTAAAGGCCTTCATCGTTTAAGTGGCGTGACACTACTCCTGATATAAAATTTATATTTCATCAAAATGGTGTATGCCAGTAATTTCTTTTATTATGGCTGCACAGTACTTGCCTGTATTGAAGTTATTTTGGAGATCTGAATATTATTTTAAATTACTGACACTAGAATAACATATATATGGTGTAGTCAGTGTATACTATGATTTGATTGTTTGGTGCTTGCCTAGTTTATTGTTAGGGCAGTCTGACAGGACTGTGATTTAGCAACGTCTTAGTAATTCTGGGTAGTACACTTTTTGACAAGTGCTCCAATCAGTTTTGACCACTGTCCATTGACAGTTGAGTTTCCTTTTCAAGTTGGCTATCATAGAGAAAACACCTTGTGTGTGTGTGTGTGTGTGCAGTTGTACTGGATACCTCTCGATGCTATGTAACCAGTTTTGGTGAGTGAAACAATAGATTGTATTTATCTAGAAAGTTAGCAAGATGAATAGAATGTTGGTGATGATTAATATAAATGAATAACTTTATTAAATAATTGGATGCATTGACTGATCAAACAAACAAATGTAATTGTGAGATTGATGCAAGGCTAGAATGTTTGACTGGTAAATTAGAAAGAATGATTACCGTGTTTTAATTGTAATAAATTGCTTACAAAAAAAGATATATTAGTTTTATGAATTTCAGTATTGATGAGTATGTTCATTGTTTTCATTGAACGTAATGATGGTTTTCCTTTATTAATAGTAAATAATACTCACCACGTCACTGTATAGTAGCTTAATTGAGTTATCGTAAATATCGTATTATAGGATTAGGATGCTGTAAGCCGTGGGGTCAGCAGTGTGTGACTCTGAGATATAATCAACGTGTCCTTGTTCCACACACGGAGTGGGTGTACAGTATGTCCTTTTGAAATCTGTGTGAGGACTGGATAAGCAGCCAGTTGTAATGAATGCTATTTATGACTGACCTTTTCCCTCCATAGCGTAGCTTGTATGGTGTATTCATGACTGCTATTAGATGTGCTATTCATTTGTAAAGCAGCCTGTATTTATTGACCTATAATATAATTATGACTTTGCTTATGCTTATTGCATTAATGAGCTGTTAGAAAGCTGTGAAAAGATATATACGTGTGTTATTATTAGTAGAATATGTACTTTATCTTTTGTTATTATTGTGTGTTGCAGGGTTGCCTACGTGGTTCTGCGTTTTTCTACGTCGTCTATGTTTTGTCTATGTTGTCATGTAGGTGTAATAAACCATTCTTCGAACCCTGACTTGGCTTTTGCCTCATGGTGATAAATGAGAGCAGTCGGCTACAAAATGATGTCATGTGTGGTGCCATGTTAAATACACTCATAGTGTGTGTGTGTGTGTGTGTGTGTGTGTGTGTGTGTGTGTGTGTGTGTGTGTGTGTGTGTGTGTGTGTGTGTGTGTGTGTGTGTGTTAACCTGGCACCACATAGGGCGTCATTTTGTAGCGCTGTTGTGTCGTGTGTGTGTGTGTGTGTGTGTGTGTGTGTGTGTGTGTGTGTGTGTGTGTGTGTGTGTTGTGTAGAGTTTCACAACGGGTCTGAGTGGGATACCACGAAATATGAAACACGAGTTGTGCAAGTCTTGACGAGCAGGAAATGCTTGTCACGTGACAATCTCAGCGGATGACAAGGCGCACGAGGCTGAGCAGCAGGCCTAGGTCGGAGTCAGTGGAAGTTGTGTCTGCATGTTATTTGAACATGTTGCTGGCTATAAAAACGGCATGACTTGGATACGGACGGAATGAACGCTGCGCTGTCTCTGAAAAGCGGCATAATCTGGGTTGGTGCACATCATCATTTTTACACGACTGAGATGTGAGAGTGCGATAGTGTCCTTTCATCAATGGAATTTCCCAACAACCTTACTGTGTCTCTTCCAGTTCACGGAAATAGCCGTAGTTTCATACCTCATTATAACAAACTGTTAATACTTCTTGGACTTGACCCTTGTAGATGCCCCCAGGGAGCCGGCTTCTCGCGCCGCGGGTGTTTAAACCAAGCTGCTCCACCCCTTTCACTATTTTCTTACGTCTAGTTTCTGTCTATCGGCCCTTTCAACTACATTTCATTCCCAAAACTCTCCACGATACCTCCGTTTTCAGCTCCCTTCTTACAGCTTATTTCTACCTAACTGGCCATTCTCCTGTATCTATCTACAACACAGCTCTTCTTTGTATAGTTCTTGTTGCTCTCTGCGGTCACCTTCAGACCCAGCGTGTTTGTCGTGCGCTGCATCCCGTCTCGGAGGATGATGGGATCCTGGTGGCTGAGGTCCCCCGTGGGGTCCAACACGCTTCTTCGGCCCGGACTTCTCCTAGACGGGTGGTTGGGTTGGCCCGACCCAGTCAATCGGCTGGTCGTGCTTTGCCCTAATTTCGATTAGAAGGCAGTGGCTCAGGTTCAATCAGGGGATAGAAGTAAACTTTGTTTTTCTTTATCACCTGAGTATATTGCGTTTTGAGCCCTGGTGCGCACTTGCTGGAGTTTCCGCTGGTGTGCATCCCCTTGTTGGACTCGGTGGCGGGTGGGGACAAAACGTAACGAAACATTACTCAACATACAATGGCAACAAAACACCAATCCAAAAACAGAGTACGCGATGACGACTCGGACACGGATTCTGACAATGAGATGCTCATGAAAAGTGAAACAAACTGGCCCAGATTTTTGATAGTCGAGTCGGCGAGTGAAGATCTCCCTCTGCAAAAGTTATCTCCGTTTGCAGTTCAGAAGGGTTTCCAGACCTTTGCCGGAACCCTGAAGAGCATAAAAAGACTGAGAGATGGCTCCTTCTTGGTGGAGTGCGGCAAAAGGGCCCAGGCCCAAAACCTACTCCGAACTAACCGATTTATTGACAGACCAGTCAAGGTCTCAATTCTCAAGACCCTGAACTCCTCTCGGGGAGCAATCAGGTGTCGGGACCTCGCTGACATGTCGGAGGTTGAGATCCGGGATGAACTGAAAGATCAGGGTGTGGTTGGGGTGAACCGAGTGACACTGAAGAAGGAGGGGAAGGTGATCCCCACCAACACTCTTTTCTTGACGTTCGGTTCCCCGGACTCCCGAAAGAGATTACGTCGGCTATCTAAAGGTGAAGGTGGCCTTGTTTGTTCCAACCCGATGCGTTGCTTCAACTGCAACAAGTTTGGCCAGACGAACCAACGTTGCAAGGTTACTGCGAAGTGTCCGGATTGCGGAAAAGATAAACATGAAGTCTATGTGAGGGACCCAAGCTGCGCTCTAACTGCCCGGTCTGGCAGAAGGAGGAGATTCAACGTGAATGTCAGACATCATTAACCTGTGGTTTTTTTTCTTCTTTTCAGAACGTCCACTTAAGACGACTGATTCTAATGTGCGTTCTTCTGGCGGACCTGGATCGGTATCGACCGGCACTCGGGCTTCCTCCGGGAAGTCGAGGACGGTATCGGCCAATCCCCCCAAAATGGCATCAAAGTGTTCTGCGACTCCCTCCAAAAGCGCACCTAAGGCCTCGAATGATGATTCGTCATGTTCAAGGCGCTCACCTACAAAGGTTTTCGCACCCCAGGCGCTCCGCTCCTTCCGGCAGGCCCCAGGTACCACCCAAGCCTATAGCTTCGGACAGACTGAAGAAGGCAGAGCAGAATCTGGTTCTTTCCAACCAGTTTTCTGCCCTGTCATCCATCTCGCCTGACTGAAGCAATGGAGCACTCCATTATCCAGTGGAACTTGCGAGTCTTCCAAGCCAACTTCGAGGAGCTCGCTCTGCTTTCGAGAAGGTATAAGCCGGCTGTGTTTGGATTGCAGGAAACATTTTTAACCAATTCCAAGACGCCATTATTCTCTGGTTTTAATATCTTAACCAAACATTCCCTAAATGATAGAGCTACCGGGGTATCTGTTTAGTGAGGTTTATTTGAACACACCTTTGCAGGCGGTGGCTGCGAGGGTGACGTTGAACAAGGTCACCACCTTCTGTAGTATTTATCTTCCTCCATCAGATCACGTTGCCAAGACTGATCTGATTAACCTAATGAACAACTGCCATCTCTGTTCGTTCTTTTGGGCGACTTCAGGGTCACTCCCCGGTTTGGGGTAACGAGTCCTATAACAGCAGAGGACAAATGTTGGAGGACTCTTCTCAGAAATGGATTTATGTATCCAAATAATGGTTCATCGACTTATATTCATCCCGCCACCGGTTCCACTTCCGCACTGGATTCTCCATTTGTGGTCCATCTCTGGTCCTAGACTATGAGTGGAATATACATGAGGATCTGTGCGGAAGTGACCACTTTCCTGTAATCCTAACCAGCAACGCTGTCGAAGAGGATGCTGCACCTAACAGGTGGAATTTTAAAAAGGCGGACTGGCTGTCCTTCCAAGTCAGTGTTCCTCTGAACTGACGGAGGAGGCGGTCATGTCTGCCGAGGATCCCGCCGGTCAGTTTACTGACCTTCTTATTCAAGCAGCAGGCAAAGCTTTACCGAAAACACGCTTCTCGAAAAAACTTCCCAAGGTTCCATGGTTTAATGACAGTTGCAAAAAAGCTATTAAAGAAAGGAAGAAAGCTCAGCGAAAGTTTTTTTTCTAACCCAACGCTGAGTAATGTTCAAATTTAAACTTTTAAGAGCCAAGGCTCGTCATGTTGTCAAACAACAAAAAAGGAATTCGTGGAGGCATTTCTGTAATAAGTTAAATTCTAAAACACAAACACAAAAGGTCTGGAAAGCTATTAGGAAAATAAAGGGTAAGGGTGGTTGTAATTCTGTTAATCATTTAAAAATTAACGGTAATGTCATTACCAATATATAAAAAAAGGAAGTGGCGGATAATTATTCTGATGAATTTCAGAGGATTAAAATGTTAAAAGAAAAACGACGCCTGGACTTCTCTTCCAAAATGAAGAGGAGTACAACTTACCTTTTTCATTGACTGAATTGAGGCAATCTTTTCAGAAAGCCAACGATTCATCCACCGGAATGGACCAAGTCCACTACCAACTTTTGACACACCTCCCAAATTCTGCTCTATCCGTCCTTTTAAAAGTTATAACCACGTGTGGGAATCTGGCTGTTTTCCGCCATCGTGGCGTGAGGCGGTGGTTATCCCCATTCCCAAACCTGGTAAGGATCACTGGGATCCCGGTAATTTCAGACCTATAGCATTCACCAGCTGTTTGTGTAAAACGATGGAGAGGATGATCAACGCTCGCCTCATGTGGTCCCTCGAGTCGCAGGGTCTTCTTTCCGAGAAGCAGTGCGGCTTCAGGAAGAACCACAGTACGTTGGATCATTCGTTCGTTTTGAAACGTTTATTAGAAATGCCTTCGTTAAAAAATAACACGTCTTAACAATTTTCTTTGACCTTGAGAAAGCTTACACACAACGTGGAAGCACGGCATGCTGGCGGACCTCTGGGATCTCGTTTTCAGGGGCCACCTCCCCAGGTTTATTCAGAGCTTCCTGTCGGAACGTTCTTTCAGGGTTAGAGTGGGTTCCACTCTTTCCGAGCTGCACGAGCAGGAGATGGGGGTCCCGCAAGGTAGCATCCTGTCTCCGGCCCTTTTCAGCATTAAAATTAACAACATTGTTAAAGCTGTCTTAAAGGGTACGGATTGCTCCTTGTTTGTGGACGACTTTGCTTTGTGTGTGAGTGAAAAGACGTTAAACTGAGTGGAGAGAGCTATGCAGCTGTGTGTAAACAGCGTTCAGAAGTGGGTGTCTGAGAACGGCTTCAAGTTCTCCACCTCTAAGACGGTCTGTATTCATTTCCATCAACAGTACGGTTTTTCCCCAGACCCTAACATTCTTCTGGGAAAAACGCCTGTTAAGTAGTCAAAGATGCAAAGTTCCTTGGTCTTAACTTTGACACTAAACTTACTTTTAAAAATCACATCAATACCTTAAAACCTCCTGTCAGAAGGCTCTGGACATTTTTCGTGTAGTGGGACATACTGATTGGGGAGCCGATCGTACCGTCCTGCTGCGCCTTTACCGTTCGTTAGTCCGCTTTCCAAATTGGATTATGGATGCATTGTGTACGGATCGGCCCGTCGGTCGGTTCTGAAACAATTGGATCCAATCCACCATCAGGGCTTGCGAATCGCGTTGGGTGCCTTTCCGCACATCTCCTGCTCAAAGTCTATATACAGAAGCACATGAACCGTCATTAACTACTCGCCGATTAAAACTGTCTTTAAACTATGTTCTTAAACTCAAATCCCTGCCGGAAAACCCAGCCTATAGTTGCGTTTTTTGAAATCGAAAACACCAAATTATTTGAGATCGGAGTCAAAGGTTCCACCTCTTGGCATCCGCTGGAGAAATCCAAACTTAACATAAATCTGGAAGACGATGCTCCCTCGTTGGACATCGTCCCTTGGAAACTTTCAGTTCCTGCAGTCTGTCTTGACTTGACCAATTTCAAAAAAGATACAACCAACCCGGACATATATAAACAGTTCTATTTGCAACTTATCTCAGAATATCCTTTATCAGAAGAAAAAATTCACCGACGGTTTTCAAACAGAGGAAGGAGTTGCTGCGGCGGCAGTATCCACTAAACGAATTAATAAACCGTTTACCTGTCGGCTTCCAGACGACAGTTCAATATATACAGCAGAGTTGAGGGCTATTCTTTTAGCTCTCAAACATGTTTATTATTCCAAAGGAAAATCATTTTTAATACTATCTGATTCTCTTTCATCGTTACAGTCAATATTAAACCTAAAATATGATCATCCATCTTAGTTCTGATTTTAGAATTATATACAGAAATGACAAGAGACGGGAGAGAGATTGTTTTTATCTGGGTTCCCGGCCATGTTGGCATTAGGGGAAATTCGGCTGCAGATTCTGCAGCTAAGGATGCCCTTGATGGCGACATCTCGGTTGAGCTCATCCCATTCTCAGACCTAAAATCACGCACAAATAAATATATATTAGAACTGTGGCAGTCTGAGTGGGATGAGTTCCCGGAAAATAAATTACATAAGATATTCCCAGTATTAAAAGAATGTATTGTTTGTCCTCGGACAAACAGAAAAGAAGAGACTGTGATGGCCCGATTGCACATTGGCCATTCTTTTATTACTCATTCCTTTTTATTGAAGGGTGAGGAGCCGCCAGTGTGCATCGGATGTGATAAACGTTTAACCATAGAGCATATTTTACTTACTTGTTCGGAGTTTATTGATCACTACGTATGTTGTTTCACTACGTATCACGTATGTTGTTTCAGGATATTTCGCCTGAGAAGATTTTTAACTTTTTGAAAGCAATTAATATTTTTGGAGAGAAATAAAATTGAGATCATTTTTAGTTATGTTTGTGTTATTCACCTTTTAAGCATGGTTTTAAAACCCATTTTAAGACGTACACATTATTAAAAATTAAATATATAGTATCATATGTGTATCCCCCTGATATAACCGTACCGGTTGACTGGGCGTAAAGCACCAACTTACTTACTTACTTACTTACCCTTGTATGTCTTCCTCGGCTGCTTCTAGTTCTACTCGGTATTCAAAACAAGTCAAACGTTCGAACCTCTCCTTTCGCTGACAGTGCAGTGTTCATTGTATTCTTACAATGATCGTCTGTCATAATTGTGCGTTGTGAACTCAACTCGACACAGTCGACCACCTATCAACAAAGTCGTATCTAGCTACGAAATCCAAGCACATGAATGATTAAAAAGAACGCTCATTTATTAGGACAAAACACAACATGCGAATTTTAGACTAATCCCCTTTATCAAGCTACAAAACGACACTTAAACAACAGTTAAATGGTGAAAAACGATGAAAATTGAGATGGAAAGCTAAACCACTTACCTGATTTTGTCTTGTCCAGTGCTTGAGAAGAATCATTCTTCGTTCATGTAGGTCATTCTGGTTTCAGGCAAAGGTTTGCTGTAAATACTTTTTTTTTTTACTTTTTTTTTTTTTTTAAGCAAAGGATGTGAATGGGGCTTAATGTCCTCAGATGTCGAGCTGACATATTAGGAACAAGCAAACAAAAACATGCACCCTTAAGTAGTGTGTTGGGGGGGGGGGGGGGGGGGGGGGGAGGTCAGCTCTATCGTGTCATTGCGAAATGTGATTCTGCTGACCACATTTTGAGAATTGCGCTTTGTTTTGATATATTTCAGGAGCGTTCTGTTTTAATATATCTTCTCATATTCTGCACAAACGGTAGAAAAAAGTGATTATCATTAAATAAAACCCTGTCCAGCTAGCGTACGATCCCCGGTAGCACAACGGTAAGCTATTTGACAAACTAAATTAAGTCACTTGACGACTCTTTCGGTTAAAACTGTGTTTTAACCAGGGTTCAGCATGTCCAGTGACTGACTCTCTCCGAGTTGGTCACCTTGACGCGTACCACATCCAGAACAAAATTGACAATATTAAAGGAACTCTCCTTCGGAGGCTAAACTTCTCGTGTGCGTGGAGCAGTTTTAACCAACATGATGTGCATTAAAACAAATTGTGATTAAACGTGGCGTTGATTTTAAAACCATTTTATCAGAGGACACTCCCAGACACCGTAACAAACTATTTTCACGAGCTCATTCGTGCATGTTAGTGTAATAATAATAACGGATACTTAGAGCGCCTAGTCCGCTCATCACTGATAGGATAACAGAGCTTCTCATTTATGTGTACTTGTCATGTATAACTCACTAAAAATAAATCTGGACAGTGTGTTTGAAATAATTTTATTTTCCGAACTTTTTTTCCATCGGGAACAGCATAAAATGCATGGAAATGAATTGATTTTGTTTGAGAAGATGAACAATCTGAAATGATGACAGAATAATATTGAGGTCATTACGATATAAATAATCTGACGTCAAGATTATAGAAAGGAGAAGAAAAAAATTGATCTAGAAATAGTTACTGATGGTAAAATAACAAAACTGAAAATGGTCCAACAATATTGACATTAAAGATAAAACAAATTCCTTTCTGCTACACTTTGACAAATTTTGAAAGATCGATGAATGCGGAGCAACATAGGAGTAATATAGAAAAAGATACTAGGGGGAATTCTAGAAATTCGAATTGGAAAATATATTATTATTTAAGTAGAACATATTTGACCAAACTGGCGAGCCATACCGGATGCGCTATTTGTTTACGTAATGACAGCTGACCTCACGCAGGGAGATTCCACGCCAGCCTTCATCGGAGAACTATTTGGAGGTAAGTTTGTAATGTAATCGCAACTATAGCTAAAAAGCAACATTTGTCAACATCAGCAGTAATGAATATATACAGACAAGAAAGACCGGGCAAAACCGGCGCCAATAACTAGGTCACTCGATCTCCAGAGCTTCGCGGCATAATTCAAAAGTTCGCCTGCTCGTGAGGTTGGTTTGTTGAAATGCGCGTTCAAATGGCGGCAGACACACTATAAAATGCAAGCTGTTGTTTGTTTGAACATCAACGTTTCAGCTGCTTTCTGTACGGTTCCAAAATATTATTTAACATTGTTGAAGATTCGTTAGGCTACGGTTTTATTGCAGCATTTAGGCAGGCTAGATCTAAACAAAAAGGCGATCGGGCGGTGCGGCTTCACCGCTTGATTTTCACCAGTGTTTTGCGACTTGAGCACTTTCGCAACACTGGTCGATACATCAGAATTGTTACTGGGCTCTTATTGATGCAGATAAGCGGCTTAACTGACCAATGCAACATATCCTTCATTTATTATTTGTGTTTTTATGGTTCATCGTTGCCAATCGCTCATCAAGGGAGAGAAGTGTGGTGATCCAAAATGTTTCCGCGACGAAAGAAGATTGATGATGATGATGTTCGCTTATATAGCGCTATTCTCCGTTCTCTTGATCGAGCAGACTCACTGCGCTCGCATGTGATTCTACATGAGTGACTAGCTTTTTATAGCACGTTTTGTTTTGTTTTGAATATCCACCTAAGTGGCATAGCTGGTGCCACATGAAACTGATGCCGTCTCAACCATGCTCCATGTCACTTCATACAAAGCCACATACGTAAGGCGTATGCGTGTTTAGCTGTAACCTGCCACCTGCACTTTTGGCAGAATGACCGGGATCTTTTACGTGCTACTGCGGTAACACGGGGGTGGAACGGATACCGAAATAAGAGTCAGCACAGAAAGTCGACCCTAGAGAAGAAAATTCTCCCGCCGCTCCTGCAGGGATTCGAACCCGCGACCTTTCAACCACGAGTCCGGCGCTCTAACCACTGAGCTATCCCCGCCCCCGAAGAAGAGTGGTGGAGCCTCAACCAGCCTCAACCTGCCAATTTTTTTCCTGTTGTTCAGTGCAAGATCGATTGGCCGTACCCATACGACGGAAGAACATTGTACTTGTATGAAAATCAGGAGTAAATCCAGGTGTAGCTGTGTCATTTGTGGACAAAGGTCAACTGACCTCCCTTGTGCAAAAAGAACATCGAGGTTACTGACAGAAAGATTTATTTTTATTTTTTAAAGGTCAGTAAACCGATGGTTTGCATGAATGTGAGTCCAGAAATACTTCTGATTTATTAATACGTATTGATGCCAAAGCAGGAAGACATTGGAGAAAACCTTCGTGATTCCCTAGTGTTATTCTTAACGCTTGCCAATGTATGGTAGCCCACTTCTGCTATAACGTATCTGGGTCGTTCTCCAGAAAACTGGACCAAAGAGGGTGCCGCTTTCCCGATAAAATAAAAATTAAACTAAAACATGAAACATTTTAAACTACCGCTATATTTCTGATGTAATGTGTTTGGAGAAATAAGGGAAATGCCACAATGGGTAAATGCATCATTATTTCTAGCGCTGTGAGCCTTTTTTGGTAAAAATCGCGACATTTTCATGGCCGCCGTTTGTGACATGGCTATGGGAAGGTCAGGTGATCGCAGATATTTCCTTGGAATCGTTCATGATTGAATAAAAACAGGTTTCATGAGAAGGAAGGAGGCTAGTTTTACATACAAATGGTATTGACTGTGTGTTGCTGCTATTAACAGCTCCAAAAAAGGGAAAGATAATCAGTGTCTCATATGTTACCGATGGTGTCTTCTGAGTGTATATCACGATATTGTGACTTGCTCACAACGGAAACTAAAAAACTGTTTTTGTTTTGTTTTGTTTTTCTCCATCAGCTTAGTAGATAAACACATTTCACCTTATTTTCAATGCTTGTTTGATGACAAAAGAGTAGACACGAAATAAATTACAGTCATTTCTTCAGGGGTGGTTGACGTGGTGTCTAACAATGGTGTAACGTGCGAGCACACAAAATAATTATTTCTGCTTATACCATTGACTTTCGACCTACCCTAACGTACCAGTCCACATCAGCTGACTTGCGGCAGCAACGTTTGACCTCTTTTTGCGCTGCGTGTGGTGTATTATTTTACTAGAAAAGGGAAAGCATTGTGGTGTCTTCAGGGGTGAGGGGTGTAACGCTCGTGACACATATTTGAGTGTTTGCAATCTTTTGTAACCAAACTTGGTATTGTGGTGCACCACCATGAGCCGGAATGTCATGAGAAAAAAATGGGATTTTTTCTTCAAGGTCGAGGTCACAGTGTGGGCTTATATAATCAAAATATGACAGTTTCTACTATATCTTTTATTAGTTCTAAACTAGTGAGTCTTTTGCAACCAAACTCAATTGGAGTGTAGATCATCATAAGTAAAGAAGTGTCCAGTGAAATTTTGGATTGCTGTGTTCAAGGTCAATGTCACAGCCAAGGTTAAAAGTTTCAGTTAATGTTAGTTTGGATGATATCTTATGCATCGCTGAACCATTTGTAACCAAACCCAGTATGGTGAAACATCATTATAAGCCAGAGCGTCATATGCGAAAAATGGGTTTCTATCTTCAAGGTCAAGATCGCAGTAACTGAATTTCGGTTCATATAATCAAATATGACTATTTCTATTATATGTTCTGAACTGCTGATTTTTGGGGGGCGACCAACTTAGTTTGACAGTGCACGTTCACAAGCTGGAGTGTCTTGTGAAAAGGTTGCTTTGCTGTATTCAAGGTCAAGGTGACAGTGAAAGTTCTGACCTTCAGCGAATATTTGCCCGGAAAATATCTCTGATCGGTCAAACTTAGTATGGTGATGCATCACCATCAGCCAGAGTATCATTCAGAAATATCATTTTGCGATGTTCAAGGTCAAAGCCACAATCGTTTCTACTTGATCTTCAGAAATACTGAAACTTTTGCAATCCAAATTAGTTTGATGGTACATGATCACAAGACGGTAAGACACCGTGAAAAGATTTTCTAGCTTTTACACAGGGCGTGAGACAGAGAATATGGCTTGGGGGACTGTGGACTAGATTGCTGCCACTCTTAGCTATCCCGATATCTAAAGCAGGGTCAATACCGGTTCCAATCAAGAAAAAGTGGAAAGAACATTGCTTTTGTAATGAATATACTTGTTTATTAAGTTTTTTGGTTAATGGTTCAAGTGTGTTATTCTTATATCCTTTTGTACTTGTGATGATGTCCACATAACATGTGAGACAGATTACTAATTAAGTGCGATTGGTTATTAACTTTAGAAAGCAAGAAACAAATATCCCTCTGACATGTATATTTATATATGTGGTTCAGACCAAGTTAGTGCAATGGATCCCCCCCCCCCCCCCCCCCCCCCCACACACACACACACACTTTGGGGGAAAAAGAAAAGAAAAAACTAAGGAAAAGAAATGTGTAATCTATTTCGCGCATTTCTGTACTTCGAAGAAGACATTTTAAACCAAAATCGTTAAAGAGGCAGGACTTGTTTTTATGTCAGAAGTGGCAGATATTCCTTTATTAATTAGGAAATATTGTATAATAAAAAAAAAGGCCACTGAGCCGACTCTATTCATGCATTTCTGGTGTCTTCTGTAACACGCGAGACACTGACCTATGACGTAACAATGCACAATTAACCAAGTTCCTGTCACCCTGTCAATTTATGTCTTATATTTATGTACACAAGAGATGTCAAGCTTTCATTTCCAAATAATAGCATTAAAAAATTTACACTCTGAATTTTTACCCTCTATGTCACAATTCTGACCAGTTTTCAGGAGAATGACCCATATATGTAAATAAACTCACAAGCACCTTTGGGGATTTTTAAGGCCCGTCAGCGATCATACGATCATCGCACATCCAACATTATTCAATACCATGTCAAAACACAAATCACAAGTAAAAAGCTAGTTCACAATTCAACACGCAAAACCATCAATGGGAAACACAACCAAGTCAGTAATAAGAGTAATTGAACATTTCCACGTCATTATTTTAAAACTGACAGAATCTCAGGTAGTAACAAACATAATCAATAAATAGAGAGAAAAAAAGGGGGAAAAACCTCAGATAACGAACGTTTGTTTTGTGTTATATGATGTGCATACGTACGCGTTTGCGTGTGAGAGTGAAAATGTATGCATGTCTTTTCCACTAAACAAACAATAGTTAAATCAATAAAGGTTCTTGTTCTTTTCCAGGATGCTGAGAGACATGCAAAATCTGCAAAATGGACTTCAATGACGAGAGAAACAAAATCACTCTTGGGGAGACGGGGAGTGCACGAATTACCTATGCTAATGTCCAGCGAACGGAAGACTTACAAGCCAAAACGGGATATCAAGTCCATGCTCACCGTTGACGTATATACACCAAAAAGAGAGTCACTGCTGTTAAATTAATGAAAATTACGATCGTGTCGGCATCAAAAAAAAAGAAAAAAAGAAAAGACGATCGCAAAGATGTTTGTTTTGTGGCCACCAGGAGGAGATTCTGAAGAAGGGTCCCAAGAAGAGATAGTATGGAAGATTGAAGTTGATAAGCACAAAGCAACAGTTTCAGAGGTCAGTTCTTGAACACGTACTGCTCTAAGCAAAATGTTACATGGTCTAGAGATGTAAAGGCAAAACTAGAATGTACGAAAGACTGTTTTGGACATAATGCTGTCTATCACAATGTGGCTACTCTAATTTCCATGCAGACTCCCAGATACCCAAATTGTTCGCCATCAAAGAAACAAATGCATCGAAAGACCCGTAAATCAAAGATGTTTGGCTGCGTTTTAGCATGTAATCCAATGTCTCGAAAGTACGGACAATCAGCAGGTGACTATAGTTGATTTGACGAAGCTAGTGGAAAGGAAATTGATGAATTCAGGGGAAAAGGGACCATGCACTTCAAAAAAGGCATACATTGTCTTGTAAATGAAAAGTAAAGGACTGTTTTCTGAAAGCTTATAGTCACTTTCCAAACATCTTGCTATGCAATTACCTCAGCATGTCCACTTTGTCATTGACGGTGGTTCTCTCTTCCAACGTTTGGCGTGGCTAAAATGTTTTATTGACGACCAGCTAGTGCAGATGCATGTAGACCTTGTAATAAGAAGGTATGGAAAGCAACAATTGTCTTTGACGGATACACTAGGCCCCTTTTGCCAAAGATGTTAAACATCTCCGGTGAAAAACAAACAAACAAAGCAAAACACACACACACACGAAAAAGGGCGCAAAATCGGATGTGACGTAATGTTTCAAGGTAATAATGATGTTGCTGTGTGATCAAACAATCAAACAAAAACAAAAAGCAACAACACACACAAGAACTTCCTGGCGAATCCAAACTACAAACAGTGCTTCATCAACAAATCGAGCAACATCTTGAAGGAGAATTTATTTGAAACACTCCATGCTGCTGACGATGCTGATTGTCTCATTGCTGGTATAACCCTTAAACTTGCGAAACAAACAGCCACCGCTCTTGTTGGATAAAATACGGACCCACCGCTGCTTCTATTATTTCGCGTTCAACCTGAGCACTGCAAATTTTTGTTCTCGACCTGTACAGAGTCTGCAGCCAAAGTCCGGGACGTAAAAGTAGTCCAGGCAGCAATAGGAGTAGAGACATCTGTGAGAACATCATCAGATCACGTTTGGTCATGCAATTGAAGGCTACGACACTACAAGTAGCCTTTTCTCTGTAGGAAAAGGCTTGCCAATACAGAAGCTGAAATAATCTCCTCTGTTCCGAAATCATGCGAAAGTGTTTACCAAGAAGTCAAACTCGCAAGAAAAGAAAACAAATTAGAGAGGCAGGGGGAAGAGGCTCTTGTTCTGTTGTATGGCGGAACTGTTGCATGGATGAATCGGCTTGAACACGCTTCGACCTAACAAGTAGATACCAAAACTATTCACCTGTACATCGGTAAAGGAACCCTGCAAGTTGCCTCAAACCTCATCTACAGCAAAATGTCACACTTTTTTCGAACGTAGTTTCAGATACAGCAGTGGACCTGCTCCACGTAGTGAAATGCAACTGCAAAACAGACTGGCACTGTGCCAAGTGTTCGTGTAGAAAACAGGGCTTTATATGCACATTGTGATGTGAGTAATGCAGAGGAGAAAGTTGCATGAACCCCCTCATCAAGATGGACTCAGATGACGTTGTGAACATCAATGACGAATGCCGAAAACAATGACTCGAGTTGGAGAACATAACCTGTGTCTGTTTAAAATGCATTTTTTATTTTTTTATTGACCAACCGATTGCAGTTATTCCTTTCAAACCTCGTGTGTTCTACAACAACAGAAACCCAATTTTCAATGCTAAGGTCACGGCTGCGGGAACGGGACATGTAGGGACCATCGGTAGCACCCCTGCATGCTTTGTGGTGACATCAGATCAGCAGTAGATTACTGTTATCTTTAGTTTTGCTCAACGTTCTTCTCTCCCAGTGTAAACATATACTACACGTATGAGTAAGAACAACACAGATAGCGCCTTTTTATTTGTTTCGGTCGTAGGTTTTAATCTATTGTGTGAGAAACGTCGATTTCAATGAAATTGTTCTTTCATTATATGGTATAACGGCTTTTTCACCGTTTAACACACAAATCAGAAAGCAGTTGCCCCCAGTGTATTCAGCTTTACGAGAGAATACCGCATTACACCCTTTTGGTGAATTGTTTCTCTGTGTAGCTTACAAAAATCCTGCCAGTTAAGGGCTGATGCGTTTTTTCCAGTTTTAACGCACACCAGTGACGTTGCATGACGTAAAAAATAGTTTTCCCCCAATATATTTTTCTATATTTTTTATATTTTATTAGGGGAGGTGTATAGTGTACACTAAACTTAAAATTAGTCAGAAAGGAATTTGTTTTACCTGAGGGCATTCTTGGTTGAAATATTATTGGATCAAAAGAACTAAGAATATGTACACAACAAGAAAGGGGGAAATAGCCCAAAAAATTTAACGGGAAAAAGCGACAAAGAACTGAAAATGAAACCTAGTGGTGTTTATATTTTGATATTTAGTTCTTTTCCTTTTTTCCAGATTATGCAAAGATCAATGCAGAGATAGATTTGACGTTACTACCATTTATCTTCAGAGGATCAATATAAAAAGAACGCTTAATTGGATTGGCAAGAGACCGAAAACGTAGATACAGGCCGCGGCGGGTAAACCTGGGTGACCAGGTGGAGAGCTAGAGATACACGGAGAGAGCTATGCACAAGTTAAGACGTCAGCGTAGTGGCCCTGTTAAGACAAATCAGTTTGACATTTTGAATAGAAGCAAATGAGTCACTGAATCTTAAAGTTCTGATATGCCAGATGAATAAATGAAAAGGAAGTAACGTTCTTATTACCTGTGAAAATAAATATTGACTTTTCTCGTTTGAAATAGGAAAGGTCAGTTATGACATGTAGGGTGCACGATAGAAAAAAAAATACCCACATTCAACGAAACCAAGATGGTGGAAGCGTGCACGTCGTTAATCGGAACCTAGATCTAGATCAAACGTCAATGGCGCATACGCATACGGAAAGAAACAAATGTGATCAAACTAATTTTTCGGTTGCAAATTTCTATCTGGATGATTCTGATATGTGACCCAGTATAGCACTTAAAATGCCCCAACAATTTCCAACCGCCTCCGTGGATATTTTACCCTGAGGTCGTCTGCTTCAGCAGCCGTGTCGGCCTGACTTCGATGTATGCTAAATCTGCTTTCAGCACCCAGATAAATAGTTCATCCTCACGATGTATTGTAATACTTTCCATGTATAGTCTGCGAGAATGAAGGCGATTTCGTTGTGCCAGAATTGTGACACCATACGTCATAAAGAGATCAGTTCTGCGCGTGCAAAAGCGATGGTGTACAATGTATGGTTAGCAGTTGTGGTCATAATAATGCCGATTTGTGTTATGCCTCTCATGACTAAATTGTTTGCAATGATGACATAGACTTGTTTGAAGTCAGAGAAGTCTAATTTTAAGTCTCCCTAATTTCCCTTCAAATCTATGTTCACGGAGTGTGTGTGTGTGTGTGTGTGTGTGTGTGTGTGTGTGTGTGTGGACCGAGGGTGATGTTCTGGCAGGGTCTTGTCAAACACAGGCTATAACAATCTCCCGCGATGATTTTCAAAGCAAAAAAAAATTTGGTTAAAAAAAAACAAAATTTGTAATCAAAAAAAAAGGATTTATTACCGGGCATGAAATTATCTCCGCCTCTACACCCTCAGCACAGAGCATTTGAGAAAAGGGAGAACAAAAATGAGACATTTGAAATCTAGTCCAAGAAACATCGGGAGCAGCCAGTGTTTCCATATTGGTGCTGTGTGTTGGAACTGAAACTGAGCATTCTTCAGTTCAATCCATCCGAACTGCGAACTTCAACCGGTTCATACAGACACTGACAAAACTGTTACCATGTTGTAGTTTTGCCCTTGACAACATCAACTACGCCAGATGGTTATCAGTGTATCTTCGTGACATTTGTCAACTCGGAAGTACCCGTCAGCGTACTAAGCCTTTTGCAATAGTCGATTTGTTGTGAAGAAAACGTGTCGTCCCTTTCAGCCATAGCCCATGACTAAGCACATGAGCAGTGCAATGCGATGGTAAAAGGAAATGGAGGTGCAGCAGGACTTTCCAGCAATGCAGGTGCTTTGAGACGATGAGTGATTGCTGGGCCACCGATTGCTCGTTTGCTTAATAGCTTTGAGTATATGACATCCAAAAGTGCAGATTGCATGGATCAACACGAGCAAAGCCCTGCACCGCAAAAAAGTCTCCAAGATAAACGTTCAAGCTTTTGTTGTTTCTTAACTGATGAAGTTGGAAATCCATTTGAAGACGATGGAGGATGCCTCTTCGACCTGAACTCCGAAGTCTTTGTTGACGCGGCTGCCATGACTGCAGTTACAAATTAGCTGAGGAAAGGCTCCAGAACAAAAAAATCAAAAACCTCGCAAAGTCTCTGTGTTTGTGTAACAACGGAGGGCTAAAAGATCTCCCTGACAATCCTCCGCAACGGCTGCTCGTTGTTTTCGCGGCTTTACATTGCATGCCAGACAGGAAAGGGACCTGCCAGAATTTTTCAGCACGAAAACCAGCCAACACCACCATCATTGAGCAAACTCGGTGATGTGCGGACAGATAAAAAGGCAGACTTGCTGAAGTGTCTTGAACGCTCCCCTCTTGGATCTGGGAATGCTGATGAGGAAGAAGTCCTGTAGATGAAACAAACAACATTGATTATGACGAGACGGATGACCCCGTCAGCGATGATATCGCCATTGAAGAGCTTTCAGATTTTATAAGTGGAACTGAGCTTGAACATTGTACACAGGAAGAGGAACAAATGGTCAGCAAAGACACTACTGCAAACATTACTGCAGACAGCTCATCTGAAGCAGATGTGAAGATCCTTGACGGTGCATTTGTTATTCAAATTCTTCCCCCCAGGACATCAAACACTTTCCAAGACTACAGCAACGGCGTCTTCTTGGCTTACATTTTTTTGACAACTTCAACGACGGTTGGATATTGTTTGGGACGTTTTTCTCGCAGACAGCTTGAAGGCCGGGACAAGACGCAAACGGGGCCAAGGTCAACGTCGTAAGGTGTTACCTTTGGCACCATTACCTTCCACCTGGTAAAGCTTCTTGAGGAACGATGAGAATAAGAGCGACCTGTTTTGTTTTCTTTCCAAAGAAATTGAAAGAACTCAAGTTACTCGCAAAATACTCGTCTCCACTTGCAGTGACAGCGTGGTGGCATCATCCACAGAGGTAGACCTGGACAATACGAGTGGATGCACCCAAGAAGAGGCTGATACACGAGCATTTCTTCATGCTGCCGATTGTATAAAACAAGGCCAGAAGAAGATACTAATACGAACTGCTGACACTGACGTTGTTGTACTTGCAATCTCTGTTGTTGAAGAAATAAAGGCGCAGGAGCTGTGGGTTGCATTTGGGACTGGGAAACATTTCAGATGCATTGCAGCCCACGCGATTGCTTCAGGTTTTGGTGCAGACAAATCAAGAACTTTGCCTGCCTTTCACGCTGTACGATTGTGACACGGTCTCATTCTTTGGCTGGGAAGGAAAACTGAAGGCCTGAAACACATTGAGGACATTCCCCCTACACAGGATGCACTTCTTCAGCACACTCTACGTACAGCCTATCAATCATTTGTTTCGGGCCGGTGTCTCCACAGAGCACCAAGGTTGCCATTTCCATCCGCCTGGGGATGGACCAAAGACGAAGGACAACCATGGAAGCCGCTATGGACAACACTTCAGGCTGAGGACTATATATTGTGTGGCACTGTGGCTGCAAACAAGGCTGTAAAACAAGATCCAAGTGTGCAGCTGCCAACTTCCCATGTATTGCCTTATGCTACCGTGGAGGAGACTACAATGCAGATTAGCTTGATGACAGCATTCGAATCTTCTAGCCGACCTTGTGTGAGTTGTTGCAGCTTCATTTCTGTTCATGTTATGAATTTACTCAGTCCTGTCGGAACACTGGATTGCGACTTCTGAATTGATAGTATGCAGATTTGTCGAGGGGTCCATTGAAACACATATTATCACCATTTCATACATCCACCACCCGTCCATAAGGTTACAGTGAACGCAATCAAAACATAATTATAAATCAGCTTCCTCCGTTGACCTACTTTTGCGATTTTGACCTAGTTTCGGATTTGTTTATACCTTTTGCTCCACACGATCGACAAACTTTGTGTTTTTCTGTTAAGAATGTAGTGATACAATGAACACAATCAAAAGATAATTATAAGTCTGCTTCTTCAGTTGACCTACTTTTACGATTTTGACCTAGTTTCGGATTTGTTGTGACCTTTCGTTCCACACGATCGACAAACTTTGTTGTTTTTCTGTAAAGATTATAAGTTCAAATGTATGCAGTTAAACCTTGTTCTAGGTAGCTTTGAAAGTGATACACAGCCAGTGTGCATAAGGTGCTTGCGTCTGATACAACACAGGCACAGCAGTCATTAGCAATCATTTTGCATCACAAACGTATCGCTTTAGTATGATTTAAAATACTCTTGGTTTCAAATTCTTCTGATGGGAGGCAAAAAGCATTAACTTCTGTCAACCAAATCATAAAACAGAAAGACGGTATCCAATTTTGATGTATAATGAATCATGTAGTCACATTTACGGGAAGTTTTAGCATCATAATGTACACTTAAAACACTTAAACTTTTGTTGTTGTAAAAGGCAACCATTGTACAGTTACTAGTATTGCACTTGGGGTTTAAAAACAGAAATTGTCAGAGATACTGAGAATATATGAATACGATTTGATTTTACACGATGACCTAAATTATAAGGTCACGGTGACCTAAACAGTTACCTTCGATCTTCCTTCCATTTAAAATATCAGTCTGTATGCTATACCACACAGTTAAAAAACTAAACAAACAAACAAACAAAACGCATGCTTCTACCCTAATTTGCAAACTGCTTCTCAATTTATCGTCTTAACAAGGTCAATAGCGATTTTTTTTTTGAAACTGACAAAGCTGTCACTGGACACATGAAAGGAAAAGTTCCTTTTACTTCTTTTTTCATTAACAATTTGCCGGAGTCATATGTTTAAATATTTTACTGCTATCTGTTAGCGTAACGTGTGTGTTTCTGGTGTGCTACCGGGCGGTAGGTTTTTGTTCTATTTTTTTTTTTTTTTTTTTTTTAATAATTAGAAAACTATGTCTGAAAAATGTTCTGTAGTAGCATCAGATCAATACGCTGAGAAAAAATGTCATCCAACACCTTGCACCTCAGTCCATCGCCGAACACGATTAGTAAACGGCAGTTACCGGTCTCAATCAAATGGATCAGTGAGGTACACATTGCACGATCAGGAGATTTATTCAAAGAAGGCATTTTTCTTTTCTTTACACGACCATTAGTTAATTTGCCCAATAAATTATTAGGCCTGAACAGATTACGTGCCTGAGACGACGCCATTGCCAATTGTTTGCGAGTCTACAAAAACGTGTTTAAAGCACACAGATGTTATAACGTAATATGCATTCCGTAAATAGCTGCACCCCGTTGGGCGAGCCCTAATTTATTTTAGACCACCATAGTTAGTCTTAAATTGGCGTATTTGAAAAGGGCCAAAGGAGAAATTAATGCTACAGAAAATTTGTACGAAAAATAATTAGCAATCGTCTTTGAATCCTATCAACGCTTCCACCTGTTTGGTGTCAGTGAGACAAGACTGAAAAGCTACATTCCATTTAAAGGCCTCTCTCTTCACTAATCCGAAAGGATGCTGCCAGATCTCAGCACACAGGTTTGGCTGTTTACATACATTCTTCAATATGAAAAAATTGTCCGTCGCCGTCCTGACTTGGAGTCTGAAGCAGTTGTAAGTGCGTGGTTAGAAATACAGACGCGCAAGTCCAGTATATTAGTTGGTTATATTTATAGAAACCCAGCAGCGACGTTTGACTGGTATGATCAGTTTCTTACAATGATGGACAGGGTACAGGACTGTAAGTTGAATGTTGTCCTATTGGGTGATCTTAACACTGACATGCGAAAAACTAACCCAGCATAGGTTCCATAATTTACCTTAGATCAAAATATTACGTCACCTACGAAAACCACATTCCATTCTTCAACGATAGCTTAATTGATCATATGTACATAAGTGATAACAATAACAACAATAACAATATACTTGATTCATCCCAGTGGGAAATTAAAGCTGTTGTTCGATCGCACAACGAAGAACATATCTCCATAATTCTAAGTCATGAACCACACGCACATACACACTCTTAGACATACACCCCCTTTCTCTCAATCTGCATACACTAATAGCAAACCCCAAATTACCTGGAATAATGCTTTCTCTGTCAAACCAAAACGTGAAAACTCTCAAATTAAAATAAAATCGTTAGGTTCACACATCCCCAACCCTTCCTTAGAAAGTTATCATCATCCACAGACGTTCTGACGCATGCGCACACTCAGTGAATGACTGGTATAATTTTCATTAAAAACTGACAGCCGAGGGTAAAAACGAGGCTTTATAACGGTTTGTATTTGTTCTCGGAAGTAAAACTTCCACTCCTGTTGCTACGTCTGCTATCAAAGTAGTGTCTCAATGGGTGTGTAGGGTCGTTTAATATTTGCATTAGTTTTCTGTACAGTCTCTTTTCGTGTAAAGTCTTAAAACTGTACAGTGGCTTTCCCACAACATGACCTGCTTTTTTACAAAAAATTTCAACCTCCTCTATCTAATTTTGAAATATTCCCCCCCCCCCCCCCCCGCCCCCCCCCCCCCCCCAAAAAAAAAAGAAAAAGAAGAAGAAGAGACAGAACCAAACATAATACTACTACATATTACAGCATTATAAAAAATGTTACTATATATCTGAATTTACTCCAAATGATCTCAGCTTTCTCATGCAACACTTTTCACTTTTTTCAGCACAGAGTTGATGTTCTCTTTCCAGTTCAATTTATTATCAAAAACCACACCTAAGTACTTATATGTATCTACTCTCTCCACTGCTTCTCCTTTGATGTAGACTGGTTTGGGGCATCTTTGATTCTTCCTAAAAAAAAATGCACATCTCTTTCGTTTTGGAAACATTCAAATACAAGTAATTTTTATTACACCAATTCACAAAGTTTTCAATCTGCTTGTGGTATATTGCATCTTCATCATTACTAATTTTTCCAACCAGTTCTGTATCATCTGCAAATTTTACTTGAGGACATGACTCATCGGTGCTTCTACATTCAGCTGTATATAGCGCGAACAAAAAGGGTGCTAACTCAACGCTTATTCATGTGGTAGGCACAAGTATGATACTAGCATGCACAAGTATGATACTAGCATAGTTGTGCCTACCACAGGAGTAAGCGATCACTTTCCAGTGAGCTGCATCTTGTATGTTAAGACTGTGAAATCTGTTTTGAATGTCCACTCTTCAACTGTTTACCGATGTTTCAAACAGTTTGATAAGAGAGCTTCTTTGAAGGACTCGTATTTGATCCCCTTAGAAAATGTGGCTGAACACTGATATGAAGCAAGCCAGTAGAGCATGTTTGAAAACATTGCCCACTTGGAGTAACTGTAAATGTGCAGCAAATTTGGCAAGCACAAATTAACATTGGCAGAACTGTTGCTAGAAGAAAACAATCTTCTTACAAGACTGAGCCAAACTGTCAGCAAAACTTGCCTTCTCTCACACATTAGGTCGCACATAAACTAATGCATGGGATGGATGTGTCTCGTGTGCGCATCAACCATCCGCACTCTCTCCACAAAGGTGCCGTAACATTCTTAATGCCAATTCCTCATATGAACTACAAACAAAAGAGTTGTGCTCTCAAACTACTCCCTCTAGACAAATATCTTTTACTCAACAAAATTAATGTGTTCTAATGTAAAAGGTTGTTCACGGCAAACCCCCCGAGTAACTGAAAGAGTTCACGATTCGTTCTGACCGTCTTCCCGTTCATTGGAATAGCTTTTGCCCAAAACAAGGATTGATATCTTTAGAAAAAACGACTTTCTCCTTTTTAGGCTCTTTGGAAGAGTTTACTTCATCATCTAAGAAACCCCACAGAATTAAAAACATTCAAAAGGAAATCATTTCAGGCACTCACGAATACTATTTTGGTGTGTGTTTGCGCGCGCGCACGCGCGCGTGTGTGTGCGGTTTTCCAGACACCTTGACACGCAATATATAGAATTTTGCACTTGTTTTCCTTTGCTTGCTCTTGTCAAGTTTAGAGTTGTATTTCAGAAAAGAAACCAACTTATAACATTTTCATTTTCATGCAGTATCGTACTCTTTTTCTCTTTCCTCGTGGTCATTTGTGTGTGTGTGTGTGTGTGTGTGTGTGTGTGTGTGTGTGTGTGTGTGTGTGTGTGTGTGTGTGTGTGTGTGTGTGTGTGTGTGTGTGTGTGTGTGTGTGTGTGTGTGTGTGTGTGTGTGTGTGTGTGTGTGTGTGTGTGTGTGTGTGTGTGTGTGTGTGTGATGTGCCTTGTTTTTGGTTAGATGTAGGTGTGTAATGTGCCTTGTTTTTGGTTAGGTGTGTGTGTGATCTGCCTTGTTTTTGGTTAGGTTTGCATAATGCGCCATCGTTTAACTTCCAATCTTGTTAGATGTGATCTTGCTTTACGCATAGACAGATATCCATTATTCTTTCGCTTTCTTTCACTGGTTTAATACGACTCTCTCTCTCTCTCTCTCTCTCTCTCTCTCTCTCTCTCTCTCTCTCTCTCTCTCTTTCTCTCTCTCTCTCTCTCTCTCTCTCTCTCTCTCTCTCTCTCTCTCTCTCTCTCTCTCTCTCTCCTCTCTCTCTTCTCTTTCTCTCTCTCTCTCTGACACCAACCTACCATACCTGTGAGCCAGTAAAGAACTGACAGGAGTAACGACTGGCGGAGGAATACACCTTGCTGATGGAACAGGAACCGCCTACTGTCCACCGGTTGGTCTGCACACTGCAACTCGCCTCTGCTGGGTCTGCGTTGAAATAGATAAACAAATGGCGGATATAAAGTGGCAGAACGCCGGGCTTGTGGTCGGGAGGTTGCTCGTTCGATCACCGAAAAAACGGCGGGAAAATGTTCTTCTCCAGGGTCAATTTTCTGTCATGACTCTTATTTCGGTATCCGGTCCACCCCCGTGTTACCGCAGTAGCACGTAAAAGATCCCGGTCATTCTGCCAAAAGAGCAGGTGGCAGGTTACAGCTAAACACGCATACGCGGGTATTACAATGTTGGATTATTACTGAAGTTAAGGAACACTTGTTGAACACCTCATCTCGAGATCAGCCCTAATCGCTTCGCACTGGCAACTAAATAGTGCTAGTTTTTGCTCCCGAGCAGAACCTTTGCACTCTAGTCATACGCGTCTCGGAATGAGTGTCTGTAGCTTTACACGGCATGTTTTCGAACATCCACAGAATTGGTGTATACTTACATCGCTGCTGGATTGTTACATGGCTGAGCCACGTGAAACTGCTGCCGTGTCTGTGCAGTCCATGCAATCATGCACGAATTTACATTCGGTGTCACTTAATGCGAATTAAGCCACATACGCAGGTACATGTGAGGTTAGATGTAACCTGCCACCAACACTTTTAGCAGAATGAACAGGATCTGTTATGAGCTACTGCGGTAAAGCCGGGATGGAACGAATACCGAAATGAGCATCAGCATAGCAAGTTGACTCTGAAGAAGATTTCCCCCGCCGCTACTACCGGGACTCGAACCCGCGACCTTCCGATCAAAAGCCAGGGGCTCTGCCACTGTGCTATCCCCGCTCCCCAGACCACCATTATTACGTTCATTGTTAAATTTGACTCACAGAAGAACACATTACATCACCGAGGAAAGCACGTAAAATAAATGAGGCTCTTACTCTCCCCGCCATCGACCTTCGGTCCCACAGTAAAGGCAAGGTCACAGCGAATATTCAAAATTTCAATTAACGTTTGTCCGGACGATATCATTTGAACCAGTGGACATTTTGGCTCATGATGATCTACAGTTAGGTTGCAAGAGAATCGCTACTTGAGAATATAGTCGAAACCGTCATATTTTGATTATAATAAGCCCTCACTGTGCTCTTGATCTTGAAGATAACACCCTCGTTTTTTGATACATGAGCGCACCAAGTCTGGTTACTAACTGTAGATCATCATGAACCAATATGTCCAATGGAAATCTCAGACTGCAATACTGGATTGCTATGTTCAAGGTCGGGGTCGGATTCAACGTTCAAAATTTCAATAAATATTTGTCCGACTGATATCTTCTGAACCGCTGAACCTTTTGTAGTCAATCATAACCCGGAGTATCATGTGAAAAAGATGGGTAACTGTATCTGCAGTTAGGGCTCATATAATCAAAATATGACTTTTTTTTAATTTTTATCTTCTACACTTATGATCGGCTTGCCGTTTGATGGTACATCACCATATGCCAGTATCTTGCGTAAAGATGTCTTTACTGTTTTGAAGGTCCAGGTCACAGCGAAGGTTAAAAACATGGTGGAATATTTGTCATGATGGATCTTCTGAACTATTCAATCTTTTGTAGCCATACATAGCATGGTGATCGATGCATGGTAATCGATGCTGATATTTTGTGTCACCAGTGTTGAGGCCACAGTGAGGGCTCATGCAATCACCATATCGTTTCTACTATACGTCCAGACATGCTGATCTTGATCCTGTCGCAACCACACGTAGTTTGATGATATATTATCGGAGCCGGAATATCGTGTGATAAGATTGACTTCCTGGTGGTTCAAAACGTCAGTGAGTGTTTTTGAATCGTATGTTTTCTGTACCACAAATATTTTTGAAACCGAACTATGTATGTGGATAATATATACTATTACTAATAACCAAAGCTAGTGTAAGCAATACTGGCTTGTATATATTCTGACAGTAACTGTGACCTACAGTGCCTAGAGGCACTCAGCGAGGTCAACAGGTCAAAACGGAATTCAGTGCCGTAGAAAATCCCCACAACCCACTCCATGAAGCCACGAAAGGAGGCAGACTCGGATGAGGCAACTCTGGGTCAAGCAAAGGAAGCAATACTGCGAGTATGCCAGCTGACAGAGCTCAAGCAAACCAAGCAGTGGGAAAGATACCCAGTCTGACTCCGGCATCTCTATGGGTGGGAACTGCCAGGTATTGTGTACTAGATCACGTTGTCATCGTTACGGTAACTGACAGGATGGGAATTGCCAGATATTAATAATAATAACAATAATAAAAATATTGCTTGCGCTCCATCTCGTTAGAGCCCGGAGCGCTTACAAAGACATAAGAATACGCTCATTTTCACACACACACACACACACACACACACACACACACACACACACACACACACACACACACACACACTACAAAGATATGCATTACTGGTGATGGGTTGGTAGAATGAGAAGAAAGAAAACGACAGTATGCAAAAGGGAAGAGGTGGGTTTTCAGTTTTGACTTAAAAGGAGAGACTGATGACGTGCATTGTGTATTGTATACTAGATGACGTTGTCATTGTTATGTGATTGACGGGGTGGGGGCGGCCGGTTAGGGGAGCCAGGTATTCAAGGCCCCAAAGGTGAGAAGGTGAAATTCTTTTGCAGAGGATTCCTTTTACATAGGATTCCTTTAAGCCCCAGTCTTAACCTCTTCCCCCCGTCCTTGGAATCCTTGCCAAAAATGATCCAATAGTGTAACGCACTATGACTCTGAGGATACCTCAGTAACTATGCATAGTGCTTGAGTTAATCAGTATGAAGCAATCATTGAAATAATTAATGTTCTAGGTTTCAGTACACAACTGTGTTACGCAAACGACACGTATCGGTCGCTGGTACGTTAAAATTAAAAATAACTGTTTTGCTAACTATCAGCTGTTAAAAATGATAGCCTGGTCGTTTTTGCTTCCACCTTTGAGATGTTTTGTTTGCATGAACGTTTAGGACTAAAGACCCAAACACACACACACACACACACACACACACACACACACACACACACAACACACACACACACACACACACACACACACACACACAGAGTTAGAGAGAACGCTAACTTAATGTGGCAAATACAAAACGTGTATGAATGTTGTGGGTAAAACCCTTTTCCAAAGCTACGAAACAAAAGTTAAATTGTGATAAATATAAATACAAAATATTGTACTTATACGGTGGCGGTTTTATTGTTTGAACTATTTTAATGCGCCAATGTCAAATTGCATTACAATTTGTTCTTTCATTTTTTTTTCTTTTTCAGAAGAAGAATAAAACTGGTAAGTTAGTTTTTGTGTTGAGTACGTATACTTCCCCTCTCTGACCCTGAAAAGCTCGTGGACACCCCCCTTTCTACTTTTATTTTACTAACCGCAGTTTCTTTTCGGTCCACGTCTGAACTGTGCTTGTATTGAAGTTCAGCGTTTTTTATTATTTTTATTTTAGTTTCTGTTTTGTTTGTTTTGTCTTTTGGTGTGTGTGTGTGTGTGTGTGTGTGTGTGTGTGTGTGGTGTGTGTGTGTGTGTGTGTGTGTGTGTGTGGCTTCCCTAATGGTCGCTGACGTAATCCCCCCCACACTCACTTTCCCACACTAACTCCCCAACATCCTACCACAAAAATAATTATCCTTTCAAACCCTTTAATAGTCACGCAACACTACCCATCACGCAAAACAAAACAAAAATAAACAAAAAACTCATTCCATTCACATGCAGGCACGACTTAGCTAAAGTATATACACGGAGGACACTGATCAAATCATTCACAAATACATCATGACATTTCAAAACAATAGCGGACAGTAATACGATAAAGAGGCGATGACCTAGTTACACATTACACACCCACGAGTACACACACAAACTGCACACCTGCACACACACACACACACACACACACACACCACACACACACACACACACACACACACACCACACACACACACACACACATACACACACACACACACACACCTGCACACACACACACACACACACACACACACACACACACACACACAACACACACACACACCTGCAACACACACACACACACACACACACACACACACACACACCACACACACACACACACACACACACACACACACACACACACACACACACACACACACACACACACACACACACACACATACAAAGGTATTGTCGTGCTGAACGTGCGCTGAGTCCATGGCGTTTTGTTTTCGTTTTCACCTTTCTTAACGGAACTAGCCTTTTCGGGTTTAGAGAAAAAAAGAATATTGTTAAAGATTTTTTGTCATTTTGAGAGAGAGAGAGAGAGAGAGAGAGAGAGAGAGAGAGAGAGAGAGAGAGAGAGAGAGAGAGAGAGAGAGAGAGAGAGAGAAATTGTTTGATTGACTGATTAATGTCTTTATTGTTCAAGGATAAAGCTAAAGATCTGAAGCATGAGCTCAGTCGTAGAAATTGTCATTGTTAATACCGCAGTAAAGACGTGAAGAGACAAACTGACTGTTGGTGAGAAGCGAGAACAAGCGGCAAAGACCAATGGAAGCATACTCGCCCAAAGAAGACAGGTTACGGATACCAAAACAAATAAAAACAACTTTCTTCAGGAAAAACTAACTGATACTAATGCAGAATAAATACAGGAAAAAAGAAACAAAAAGTAGACCAGACTAGAAGACAGACCGTTTCTGAAAATAAAGAGAAATAATTATCTACAAAAAGAAATAAATGAACACGTATTATTTAGAAGACTTCATTAAAAAGAACGTTTGTTGCGGCACGTTTTGTCATTACGGCACTGCTAAAGTGACAAAACGTGTCAAATTTGATGCACAGCCTGCACGTTTTGTCACTCTGGCACATTTTGTCAGTCCGTGGTGACAAAACGTGCCGAAAGGTCCACTCGCTGCACGTTTTGTCACTCCTTCGCCAGCAACACTATAATCTGTCTTCACGGTGTGTGTGTGTGTGTGCGTGCGTGCGTGCGTGCGTGTGTGTGTGAGAGAGAGTGTGTGTGTGTGTGTGAGAGAGAGTGTGTGTGTGTGTGTGTGTGTGTGTGTGTGTGCGTGCCCGAGCGCACGGGTGTGTGTGTGTGTGTGTGTGTGTGTGTGTGTGTGTGTGTGTGTGCGTGTGTGTGCCCGCTCGCACTGGTGTGGGTGTGTGTGGGTGTTTGTTTTGATGTGCATTTGTCCGTGGAAGTGCGTGCGCGCCCGCGGATGTGCTGTGGTGTATTGTGTTGTGTTTTATTATGCCCGTCTCAATCAGTGCTAAACTGAAATTCTGTTTTGCTTTGAGTAGACTACGAGGCCACTGTTGCCCGTAGCTCTGTGAGATGTGTGAAATATGATTATAAAGACAGAGACTGAGTGAAAATGTGGTTTGATTGTGTTATGTGGTTTGATTGTGTGTTGTGTGTTGTACCATTAGGTATGATATCATTCTTTGATTGAATGGCTGGTATTTGTTGCTGAAATAGAAGGTAAACGGGTTCTGGCTTAGGGTGTGATGTTTCATTCCATTTTGAGCATAATATGTGCCTAACATGTTTGTTTTTGTTTCTCGCTTTCTCTCCCTCTCTCTGTCTTTCACTTTGACTTGTCTGTCTGTCTGTCTGTCTCTCTCTCTCTCCCTCTTTCACTCACTTACGCTCGCTAGCGCTCTGTCTCTGTCTGTCTGTCTCCCCCCCCCCCCCTTTCACTCACTTCGCCTCGCAGCGCTCTGTCTCTGTCTCTATCTGCTCTTTTTGCTTTTCCCCGCTTCCTCTCTCTCTCTCTCTCTCTCTCTCTCTCTCTCTCTCTCTCGTCATTTCCTCTGATCTGGACCAGATGCCCTTTTTCAAAGCTCTCGATTTTAATTTCTAATTATCTTTCTAAAATGACTCAGCACTGTTTTTAAACCTAATTTGTGAATTGTGATTATTTCGATCATCAGTCTGAAAGTGCTTCTCCGATTCTTATAGTGTTTTTATTTCGATTCTTTCGTTGGAAAATTCACCGCAACCGTTCATGACTGTCTAAGATGGCGACACAGTGACACAGCCTTTGTCCAACCTGTATCCAACAGGAGATAAGGTGATGTGAAGTACCATTATGACCCACACCAAAGAAAAAGAAGACTGTGAGTGAAACAGCCAAATCTGAGGTCGGAGATCATATTGTTCCATCTGGACCAAGGATCCGTGCCTACTGTGTTGGTGTTTGTTGAGGTCGCTCCTCTTGACTAACTTGTCCTTAAAAAACAGAGCTCGCCGAAATTCTTCCGTCATTCCGATGATATTTATATCAATCTTTTGAAGTATATTGATTCACAAGTTCAACAGTGCTATCGGCAATAGCTTTTTTTTCTTTTTTCTTGTTTTTCTTTTTCTTTTTACGTCGCTTCATGACTACTGTGTTTTTTAACGTCATAATTTTCATGTGACGTCAACACAGCATGGCTGTGGCTGTGAAAGGCCTGCGTTTGGACATATTTTTATCCTTGTGTTCAAAACTTACTAGTATCAACATGTAACTTTGTGCAGTGATGGCATATACGCATCCAGCAGTCTCAGGGTCTTCTGGGCTGCTATATCTACCGGTAACAGAACCCCATTATTGTGTGATACCGCCGATCCCATATAAAAAAAAGTTCCATTGTCCACGAGAAGAACTATTTATATGGCGGCAGTCATTCCTATATCGATTCAACGCAACCAACCTGCCTCCAAACATAACTGTTACAATTGAAACAAGAGACTTTAGTGAAACTGACCTTGATTTAAATGACTCATACCCCCCTAGTCTATCATGTGAAATCCACCCAAAACTTGCAAAAACAATATTTAGAATACATAAAGATGGATGCCAGATTTTAGTACTCACACTATATGTAAAGAAATGTGAAGACCTAGAAGGCACAGTTCTACTACAAGGACCAGCTTGCCCAACAGTAGGGATGAATGAAATCAAATATTGAGAGACATAGTCACCTCAATTGCAACCCGTCCTAAAAGAACACGTGAAGTGGATTCAAAGTTTCATTTGGACCTATCAAACATCCCCCTCACCGACTTCCAGACCATCAGCGTCAAAGAACCACTGTCGGATGCTAACATTACTAGCGGCCATGACAAAAGCGAATCCTGTACTGAAGATGACAGTTCTGAGGCAGAGCCGGGGCCGAATTACGGTCAGGGCCGTGTGAGGAAGGTTATAAAAAAGAAAAAGAAAAAAAAAGGCATTAACCAAATCATATACCTCACCAGTAGTGGCCTGAAAATCAAAAGCGATGGAGGATGATGTAGCATTTCCTTACTCCATTTTAAAGGATGCTCGGGAAATAATCAGTACAGAACTTGCAAACATCACACAACAACTCAAAAATGAAAACAAATGTTATGCCTCAGCCCGATTTGATGCCTTAGAAAATGAATGCTCCCTACTCAAAACAAAACTCCAACAGGTTGAAAAGGAAAATCAAAAACTGAAATCCAACGTTGGTGAACATAAACAAAAACAAAAAACAATAGCCTTACTACAGTCTAAAATAAGCAGTCTCCATGAATCCACCAACTACACCCTCACACCTACCCAATGGACAACGCAATCTTCCACAACTTGAAAACACATCACACCCATCAGAACTCCCCAGTCTTATCGCCACACCGCCACCCTCCTTTTCAGCGGTACTCCAGAGACAAAGTACACCATCAACAAAACACCCTGGTAGTTGTCTGCTACCTTCTTCACCCCGTGTCTCTTCTAGCCCCTCAACTGCCAGCACTGCCGACTATGCAATACCGGTGCAGAACCGATCTGATGTGTTAAACAGTACCCCTGGCTCCACAACCTGTGAAGCGAGTCCAGCCTCTCCACCACAATACACCATTCCTGTACACATCTCAGAGCGTGATAATGTACGACATGAACCACCCGCAACTTCTGCACAACAAATGACCCAAACTACAATACTACAAGCTACGGACTATCTTCTCATAGGAGACTCAACCATCAAACAAATCAGTCCAAACAAAATGAACACTGGGGAATACTTCTGTGTTCAAAAGATATGCGTGCCTAGCACGAAGACCATTGACTTACTTCACTGGTTAGACCAACTGCAACCTAACACAAAGATCTCCCGCCTTGTGCTGCATATCGGAGTAAATGACTGCAAAGGTGGAGAGATCTACATGGAACAATGGTCAACCTTATTAACAAAAATCAAGACTACGTTTCCAGCTGCATCACTCGTCGTCTCATCTATCATTCCAGCTCAGGGAAGACACCTCATAAATCCAGCCATCATGTCGTCCAACAGAAACCTTCACTCAGTATGCAACGCCTTTAAAATAACCTTTGTAGACAATACAAGTACGTTTGTAGCTAAGAGTAGTGCCCCCCCAAAAGATCTTTATGAAGATCCCCTTCAACCCAGCAGAAAAGGAATGCTAAAACTTGCTCGCAACATCAAATATCCTGGAGCTGAATTCACTATATTGGAATAGGAGTGTGTGACGGTTACGGCCCACACCTGTACCCCAGTAGTGCGATTCGACATCATTCTGATCAGCCAGCCCACCAGCAACAACCTGAAAGATCAGGTAATTTTAACAAGAGACAAACGTCTACTATCCCTCATCCTCCATTTTTCACCTCTCGTCGACAGCTTGCCACCCATCTATCCTTACACCCTGGAGGTACTGTGCTTCTATCTTAGCATCCTCCCATGGCAGTTCCGAACGTACACGCTGACAGCGTTCAACAACGACCACAGACCACAAATCCTATTAAGGCGATATCACAAGCCATGCGCCTCTTGCAGGGGATCTTTCTCCCGGTCCAGTAAGAGAAAGATGGAGAGGGGAAAAAAAAATGTAAACTATATGTGTGTATATGTGCAGATACGCGTGTGTGTGCGCGAATATTTTCTTGCCGGTGGATACTCTGGATCTTGCGGTTTTTGTCTTGATATTGTTATTGTAATACTGATACACTACTTTTTATACTTTGCTAGAACTGAATTTAATTGACTATTGATTAACGTGTTGTTGATTCCCGGTCATCGCAAGATCTCTTGCCTACCATCGTTAATACAGTACCCGGTGGTCTTCTACAGCTGTGAATTTTGTGGACTGTTCACTGTCGTCATTATTTATTTTGCTGTCCCGTGAACTCTTTACCTTTTAGAGTTCAGTACTCAGTGCTCTACTGCAACTGGCTCTAAATAGACTCAACTGAAACTAGAGCCATTGTAGTACTCCTTATAAGCTTTGATATTGACTTGTGTACTGTTACTACGGGGCCCAGTGCCTGTGTATTCTTCTTGTTTATAAGGGGTTTTGACGCTGATTTGTGTACTGATTCAACTGGGACTAGTGCCAGAACGTGTGGTACTGATAAACTCTTGATTCTTAATTGATTTTGTTTTAAGTTTATAATCTTTTGTAGTATATGTATTTTATGATGTCATCAGTGTCTCCTAAAGCTTCATAAGTGAATAAAGACTACGTGTAGGACACCTGAATGTCTATCATTTATTTAACAAAGTACCTGATGTATCCACTTTTCTATGTAACCAATACCCTTTTATTCATTTATTTGGTCTGAGTGAAACTCGACTTAATTGTCCTGTATCTGACAAATTCATTGCAATTCCACATTATGCCATATACAGACGTGATATTGTAAAGCAATGTGAAACAGAGCTGGCCCTTTCTGTTCATAATTCTATACAAAATATTACCACTAGGCGTACTGACCTGGAGCCACAATGCATTGAAAGCCTTTGGGTGGAAATTTGCAATCCTAAAACACCGTCCTTGCTAGTAGGGTATGTTTATCGAAACCCAGCTGCCACGTACGAATGGTATGATGAGTTTGTAACGATGTTAGACAAAGTTTCTGAAAGTGAAAATAACGTCCTTCTATTGGGTGATTTTAATACTGACCTACTTAAACCCCATTTGGCCTGGGAATCAACATTTTCAATCCTTGGTCTAAATCAGTTAATCACAAAACCCACGCGAGTAACCTTCTCCACAAATACTCTCACGGACCACATATGCACCAAAAACCAGAACCTTGTTCACAGTATATTTGTACCTAACATTGCCATCAGTGATCACTTTCCCGTCCTTTGTACATGGTGCACAAAGCTACCACGACGTCCACCCAAAGGTCACACAACTATACAGTATAGAACATTTAAACGATTCAACATAGATGCTTTACTTTTTGGTTTGAGTTGTGCTCCGTTCTGTGATGTTTATAAGTTTAATAATCCTGATGACGCTTTGTCAGTTTGGTACGATATTACCATGCCAATCATCAACGTTCATGCTCCCACCTACGTAAGAAAAGAGTAAAGCATCCAAAATTACCACCGTGGCTTACTAGGGATGTGATTACAGCAATGGCCGTTCGTGACCGCCTCAAAAAGGATTTTTTTTGAAGATTTCAAGAAACAGAGAAACAATGTTAAAAGCTTAGTGCGCTCAGCTAAGAAGTCTTACTCTGATAAACTTATATAATTGGATAAAGGTACTTCCACAATATGGAAAGCTATCAATGAAATAACAAACAAATATCACAACAACAACAACAAAAATACCTCCACTACAACCATTTCCCCTAACATATTCAACTCTCACTTTTTAACATTAGCTGAAACTTTAGCTCAGTCTAGTGGATTTACTTTTAGATAACTTTGCCTGTTCCAAGTCACTGAGAGATTTCTGCAATAAAAAATTAAACCCTAATAACAGCTTTATTTTACTCCCTAGATGTCCTTATGTTGGTAAATATATTACTATGATGAATAACAATAAAGCCATGGGACATGATAATATTAATCCATTTCTCTTAAAACTGCTCTCCCATATATAGTTGAGCCTCTCACCTATATATATATATATAACTTATCTATTCTTAACAACGTCTTCCCAACTATCCTAAAAAAAACGAAAGTGATTCCTCTGCCAAAAAAAAATGATTAAGTGAACCAAACAACTTTCGTCCCATCTCCATACTTCCCCTGCTTTCAAAACCCATAGAAAGACATATACATAAACACGTACTGAATTTTCTTACTGAACACAATATATTATGCCAGTCACAGTCAGGGTTTCGTCCTCAACACTCATGCCACACAGCATTAGCCAAACTGTGTGATTCAGCATCAACAACTCTGAGGTTGTTGGTGCTGTTTTTCTCGACCTAAAAAAAGCTTTTGCTCTTGTTAATCATAATATTCTACTTAACAAATTATCCTTATATATAGCAAATTCCCCATTTGTCTCGTTATTTAAATCTTATCTGGAGCTAAGATCACAAACTGTTTATGTTAACGGTGAATACTCTAATGAAGGCATTGTTCGTTGAGGAATTCCTCAAGGATCTATTTTAGGACCGCTTCAGTTTTCAATTTTTATCAATGATCTTCCCCGGCATATTAATAGCAATAAAGTTAATTGTGACATGTTTGCGGATGATACTTCACTAAATACATCTGATAAAGATACAGACACTGTTCAAAATGAACTACAGAGAAGCATAAATGAAGCATCTGACTGGTGCGACAATAATGCCATGATTTTGCATCCTGCAAAAACAAAAAATACGCCTGTCTCCGATATCATAGCCAACCACTCTGTAAACCATCAGCTTTTTGCAGATGACACACAGCTCCAGAAATCCGCTCCTCTCAGTGAAGTGACCAACCTCACCAAAGAACTCGATGCATGCACAGACGTGAATGACGGAAAATCAGCTCAAACTGAACGACGACAAAACAGAAGTTCTTCTCTCTCCCTTTTTCGTCTTCCTTGAAACCTTCTACCGTCTCCCTCCCTGACTCGATTACTCTTGACTCTCACAACATCCCCTTCTCTGATTCTGCCAGGAACCTTGCATTCATTCTTGACTCAAAACTGTCCATGAAGAAGCACGTCATAAAAATCTGCCAAACTGCTTATTTCGACCTTAAACGCATTAGTTCAATCCGCAGGTTTCTCACTGAAGACGCAACCAAGACTCTTGTTACTTCCTATATCCTCTCACGGCTTGACTACTGCAACTGCCTAATCATGGGTACACCTAATTCTGTCATCCAACCTCTACAGAAAATTCAGAACTTTGCTGCAAGACTTGTTCTCTTGGCACCCCGTCACCACCACTCAACACCTCTCCTGGAAAAAACTGCACTGGTTTCCTATTTCAGAACGTATTAAGTATAAAGTCGCTTGTATGTGTTTCAGTGCTATACATGTTCTGGTCCTGCTTACCTCTCTGAAATGCTGCATGTCTACTCTTCGTCTCGTACACTACGCTCTTCTTCTGAAACCTGCATGCTGGAAATCCAACAATACAAACGCAAGACTCATGGCTTCCGCACCTTCTCTTGCTTTGGACCCCACATTTGGAATTCACTCCCACAGGACCTTAGACACTGCTCAACCCTGTCATCTGAAAACCTTCCTCTTCTCACAGTGTTTCCATCCTAACTAATATCAGTACCCAGTTTCTGCTACAGTCAGTGTGTGTGTGTGTGTGTGTGTGTGTGTGTGTGTGTGTGTGTGTGTGTGTGTGTGTGTGTGTGTGTGTGTGTGTGTGTGTGTTTGTAGTGCGTTTTTGTTGTTGTTGTTTTATATATTATAATAATAATACTTTTTATGTAAATTGTTTTGGTAGGACTATGCTCTACATGTGTATAGAATATCATATTTAGGTTAATATGTATCATGTGAGCGCTCAGGGCGTTGATGAGCGCATGATAAATGTACATTATTATTAGTATTACGTGCTAATAGGCAAAAGCATCGGCTTCGCCCGCTTCACCTTAACCTTAGTCTTAAAGACAGTCATATTGAACAAGTTCATGAGCACCGGCATCTTGGCGTTATTATTGAAGATGAATTTAGCTGGCGACCACACATTATTGACACATGTAAAACAGTTTATTTTTTTTTAAATCTGTTGCCACAGCTCAGACACTTTGTGGACCCTCCTAAGCACAAGCTGTTTTACCATGCTCATATTTCTCCTCACCTAACTTATGCATCAACTGTCTGGGACGGCTGTAGTGATATCTTGTTTAACAAACTTAATTCTCTTCACAGAAGAGCTGCAAAATTGATGATATCTGATTCTTCTTTACCAACCGATACAAAGCTACGGTACTTGGGAATACTTCCACTCAAAGAAAAGCTTATGTTCAATTAAGCAGTGTTAGCATTCAAAGCATACACAAATCTTGCACCTCCGTACCTTAAACAGCTTTTTGTCTGTTCCAACATTCGCGCCACATCAAGATACATAACTCTGCCCAAACCTAGAATAGACCTTTTTAAAACTAGTTTCTCATTTTCAGGCGCATCCTTGTGGAATACCCTCCCAAATCAAATAAAATCATGCAATTCACTTACCAGCTTCAAAACAAGTTTATAAATGGTTCAGAAGCAGATTGTCAAAATAACCACACACACACCAAAACAAAATAAAAATAAAATCTCCCAGTGATTTGATTTATTACTCTTTTGTATTGTTCATAATTATCGATTGGCATTGATTTTACCACAATGATCATATATTATATAAGTGTTTGTAACTGTTTCAAGGACAGGTTGAACGACAGGCATTCGTGCCTAAACCTTTATCCTTGTGTAATAAAGTTCAATCAATCAATCAATCAATCAATCTCTCTTCTCTCTCTCTCTCTCTCTCTCTCTCTCTCTCTCTCTCTCTCTCTCTCGCAAAAGCTGCAAGTACAGTCAAAGCATGTTGGTCACTGAGTTTTGTGCGAACTGTGTTCGTGTGCGCTGTGATACTGGCGATGTGTAGCAGCAGTGACAGTCACATCGGCAGAGGCCAGAGTGACAACCCCAGCGTTCATCGTGGAAAAAACTACACCACATCCCCAATTCAACACTGTGTTGCTGCACTGCAGCCGTCAATGCAGACGTTAGCGATCGCCACCAGACCTTTGAAGGCGGCCCACGCAGCGCACGGAAAACAAAGCCGGTACGTCACAGTCCAACAGCGCAGTCGAAGACTGACCGGTATCGTTGCCGCCTGTGTGTCAGTGCTCCTCGTTGGATACCTACTTACCTGTGGTGATGTGGAATCGAACCCAGGACCAGGAACGGGACAAGAGGCAGGTTACAATAGCAGGGTTCAAGGGAAGAAGGCTAATAGAGGCGTGCATACACATCCAGCCCAGCAGGTTCAGCCAACAGCCACTGGGTAGTTTTCATGTTGAAATATCGCACATCTTAAACCAGGCGGTAGTCAGGATGAAATCCACAACCAGGCAACAGGGACACAGCACAGAACGACGGCTTCAAAGCGTCGAAGAGAAAATCGACCATTTGCTTCCAGAAGTGGAAGTGAACCAAGCACAGCTCAGCAGCAGTGTAGATGGATTGCGCTCACAGTGCCAGGCGCTTTGGTCGGAGAACCAGGACCTTAAGGGCACCGTCAACTATCTCACCAACAAGTGCGACTACAACGACAATCAGAGCAGACGTAACAATCTTCTTTTCCTTGGCTTTGAACCGGTACGGGGAGGTCCGGAATCCTGGCAGGACTGTGAAAGGAAAGTGATGGAGGTGATCCACGAGGGAATGGGAATCACAAAGGAGATTCACATTGAGCGTGTGCATAGAACAGTGAAAGCGATTGTTGCCTGATTTCTGTCATATAAACAAAAGATGGCCGTCCTCTCAAAAGCACATGAACTAAAGAACTCAGACTACTGCCACATACACGTCCGGGAAGACTTTTCAGAGTCTGTACAGACAAAGCGGCAAGCACTAATGAAGCTGCAGCGTGAACTCCGACAGAGGGGCGTGAAGGCCAACCTGTCGTTTGACAAACTGATTGCTGGGGATTCGGTCTATACCTACGACATGGCCAGCAACCGCACCGTCAGGACGGCCAGGCGCAGCAGACAAGCAACAGGGAGAAGAGACGATCAATTCCACGAAGCCGGCCGCAGCTGGGACGCACAGGGAGACCGAGATGGTCACCATGGAACCACCAACGACCCGTGGCCCACAACGACGCCAGAACATTGGCCCAGGTCATCGTCCGCGTCGTCAAACTACCTACTGCCGATGACCGAGTTCCCTCCTCTGCAGTCAGGGCGAGACGAGATTATGGACATCAATGTGGACAACGAAGACGTGGCAGAAATAAGGCCGCCATGGAACGCCAACACCGCCATTGACAGTACTGTCAACGGCAGCACCACCACCGACAGCAGCAGCATAGCCACCAACGACAACCCTACCACTGGCATCACCGCCTACAGCAATGCTACCATCGGTATCACCGCTAACTGCACCACCACCAAAGTCAACAGCACTAACGACAGCATCGCCAACAGCAACACCGCCAACACCGCCAATGACAACAGCGCCAACGACGTCAGCGTCAACGACAGCACCGCCAACGGCACTGGGAATGGCAATACAACCAACGGCAGCATCGCCACCGGCAACACCACGGACGGCAACATCGCCAGTGGCGGCAGCACCACCAGTAGCAACGCAAACACGAACACGAACAACACTGCTAGTGGTTTAATACCACCAACGGCAGCAACACCAACGGTACCACCACCAAAGTTGCCATTCCCAACGAGGGCAGCGCTGACAGCAGCATCGTCAGAAACATCAAAGCAACCGAACAGCAGCAGGGTATTGCCAATGTTTACAACTTGCGGACACGTGGCAGTGTCAGCACGGTGATGGAGGCCGGGTGTAGTGACGTGAGCATTTCCCGAGACACCCGCAGTAATTCAGAGTCAACTGCACGTGCAAACCGGGTCAACTCAACGCCAGGTGTGCAGAAGGATAGAGGTTTTGGCGGGGGGCACGGGAAACATTCGCCTTCCCAGGGACGGATTGATACAATGTTTCGAAGGCCCAGCACTGATATAACCGTACCGGTTGACTGGGCGTAAAACACCAACTTACTTACTTACCAACTTACTTACTTACTTACCAGCACTCAGCTGGCACAAACGGACAATGCAAGCGAGGCAGTTAGATTTTGATTTGTCTGGTGTATTTCACAACTTTATCAAGTTTGTATGCCCAGCTGTTAAACTGTCCTATCACGGGAGGCGTTCTGGAGGTTAGCTGGTGATGGTGAAGAAAGAGCTAGCTAAATTCATAGAAAGAATCAGTGTGGACTGTGACAATGTTATTGTGCTGAAGCTCTCTCGGGCTTTACTCATCACTGAAGAACACTGTCTGTTTTTGTCTACGTACGTGCCGCCCTGTGGTAGCCGATTTTATGAGTTTGCAGAGTCAAGTTGCCTCATCGCAGAAGTGGAACAATGCTTTTGTGAACTGTTAGAACGATTTGGGGATTTGGGGATGTGAACCTCATATGTGACGGCGATTTTAACGCCAGAACGGCTACATATCAAGTTAACCAAGCCATTGCACAGAATTGCGAGGATGATGTAATTGCGGGTTCGAGGATGATGTAATTGCGGGTTCGAGGATGATGTAACTGATACAACAGTGATTTGGGAAAATAGTCGGATTTCACAGGACAGTAACACAAATGATTTTGGCAGAAAACTTCTGGAATTATGTATATTGTTCGACTTACTTCTAGTTAATGGATGCCCACATTGGGACAGTGTCGGCAAATTTACATATGTATCGCAACACGGGCATAGTGTGGTTGACTATTTTTTAATGAGCAGTGCGTTGACTAGCTGTGTCCAGAAGTTAACTGTAGAAGATAGGATTGAGTCAGACCACATGCCAGTTGAATTGCATTGCACATTTGCACACTGATACAGATTTTAATGAATGCAACAAAACACAGAGTAGAAAAGAAAAGATCGTCTGGCGTGAAGAAAAAGTTAATGATTTCAAAGCGTACATTACATCGTCAGAGTTCAAGGAACACACAGAAAAGGCGAGTGATAAAATGAATGAATGTATCGACACCTCTATGCAGATGTTCACGTACGCGCTACTTAGCGCTGCCAGCTGCATGAAGAAGACTGTCACTTTTGGTAGCTCTCCCGAACACAGATATCCCTGGTTTGATGCAGAGTGTCGTCAGATGAACAAATAAGTCAGAAAATGTCTCAGACATTTTAGAAAATCCAAACACCCAGAAGATTACTCAGTGTAGGGGAGAAAACGCAAAGCATACAAACAGCTAGTCCAAAAGAAGAAAAATTATGAGCGAAATGCCCGAATAGGTGTCTTGCTGGACTCGGTGAACAATCCTAAAGATGTCTGGGGAGAAGAAGAAAAAAAAATACAGGCGCAGGACATGCTCTAAGAATGACATTTCACAAGACGAATGGACAGATCATTTTTGCAAAGTGTTTAATGAAATTAGCCAGGTTCACACAGAAGATGAAACTGATGACGAAAGCGTAGACGAAAGTTATAATGACATTCTTGACGCAGATACGAGTGAAATGGAAGTGAAAAAAGATATTCAACACCTCAAATGTGGCAAGGCAGCCGGACCAGATGGTATACTTGCGGAAATGGTAAAACCAGCTGAACACGAGATTACACCATACCTGACAAAATATTTTAATGTTCTATTTGCTAGTGCCAAATTTCCCCTTGAGTGGTCCAAAGCAATTATAATTCCATTACACAAAAAAGGAGATATGAACGATCCAGGTAATTACAGAGGCATTTCACTCTTGAGTATTTTAAGCAAGGTTTACACCCACATTATTAACAGCAGACTAACGTTATGGGCCGAAAGCAATTTTGTGCTAACTGACGCTCAAGCAGGGTTCCGAAAAGGTCGATCCACGGTAGACCATATCTTCACTTTGGACGCAGCTATAGAGAGACAGTTTGCAAATAAGTTGTATGTTGCGTTCATCGATTTTAAGAAAGCCTACGATTCTGTTAATCGCAACATTCTGTGGTCGGTACTTCTTAGAAGCGGTGTCCAAGGTAAAATGTTGAGAACATTTAAAGCCATGTATACTAGCGTACAAGCCTGTGTTAAAAGCAACACCACAACGGATCTGTTGGGCTTTTTTCACTGTTCGCAGGATCTGAAACAAGGATGTATTGCCAGCCCAATTCTCTTCTCTCTGTTAGTAAACGATCTTGCGAATGAAATCCTTGCTAAGGCACTTGGACCTACTGATGTTGAATTATTCCTGTTACTTTTTGCTGATGGCTTGACCTTGCTGGCATCAGCTGTAATTGGGTTACATAATCAGATGAATGTGTTGTCTGTAGCTGCAGAGAGATTGTGTTTAACCGTGAATTTAGACAAGTCCAAGGTGATAGTGTTTATAAAAGGTGGCTTTTTGGCGGCGAAAGAAAAATGTTTCATAGGTGGTGCGGTACTAGAGGTGGTGAACAAATATAAATATCTAGGGCTGACTTTTTCCACAGGACATAGTTTCCTGCGGCAATGGAGGACACGTCAATAACAGCAAAGAAAAGCACGCTAGAAGTATTGAGAGCGATGAAAAAGATCAATTGTAATTCCCCGGAAGTAGTTTTTAAGCTCTTTGATGCACAGATTGTACATACATTGCTGTATGCTGCAGAAATCTGGGGCTACAGAAATTATGAACAAATTGAGCGTGTGCACCTTTTTGCTTGTATGAAATTTTTGCATGTGCGAAATAAGACTTCAAATGAGGTTGTTTACGGAGAACTAGTTCGCTATCCGTTGTTCATTACAGCTACAGTTACGTTTATTAAGTATTGGCTGAAATTACTCATGCAACCGGACAACTTCTACTCCAGAAAAGCATACAAAATGTTACTTGCTTTACACAACAGAGGCAAAACAGCCTGGGTGACACATGTAAAATCGGTGTTATGTAACAATGGATTCGAAAAAAGTGTGGCTTTTTGGGTTCGGAAATGTTAAACTCTTTATCAAGGAGTTGGAAGAAAGACTGCGTAGTTCATTCTGCCACAGATGGTGTAATCATCTAGACACAAGTGAAAGGTTGTCAGTGTACAATAGCTACAAACATTGCTTTCAAAGGGAGGGATATGTGGATATTCTTTGGATGGAGGTATACAGGAATTGTCTCGCACAGTTTAGGATAAATTTCCACAGAAACCGGTTTTCAACAACAGATAATATGTGTCCATTTTGTGCCTACCAACAAGAAACTGAAATACATTTTGTATTCCAATGTCCAGTGTATAATCAATTAAGAAGCAAGTACCTGCCTGACATAATTAATGTACGCGACGCCAGAAAACATCTCATCATCCTCATGAATAGTAGCTCTCAGGAGGCAATTCTAAATGTTGCAAAATTCCTAGCGTGTGCATTTAATCTAAGGTCATCTAAGCTGGATGCGAATACTTGAGTATCACCCTATGTGGATATCCATAGAGCCGCTCTGCAAGCATGTGTGCTTATGTGCACATTGTAATGAATGTATAAGTATTGCAGATTTGGCTGAAGATGCCACTGTATATTTGTCTTGTGTTCTGTGAGTCTCTTGTTCCCCCATTGAAAGGGGCTGTTGGCCTATTCAATTAAATCTCTCTCTCTCTCTCTCTCTCTCTCTCTCTCTCTCTCTCTCTCTCTCTCTCTCTCTTTCGTTCTTCACCGTGTGTCTCTCTCCCTCCTCTCTCTGTCTCTCGCTATCACTCTCTCTCTCTCTCTGTGACTTTCTCTTTACTTCTCTGTCTCTCTCTCTTTGACGCGCGCGCACACACACTCTCTCTCTCTCTCTCTCTCTCTCTCTCTCTCTCTCTCTTCTCTCTCTCTCTCTCTCTCTCTCTCTCTCTCTCACACACACACACACACACACACACCACACACACACACACACACACACAACACACACACGCACGCACACACAAGTGACACACACAATATCACATGTACTGGGGAAAAGGTATAATGCCTGCACGATTTGTCACTATCTCGTTGGTGACAAAACGTGCAGGCATCGCCGCACGTTTTGTCACCTTAGTGACAATATGTGCCGTAGTGACAAGACGTGCCACAACAACGTTTATCAACTAAAAGAGAGAGGAAAACGGATGGGGTTGTAGTGGAAGCGACGGTAGATATGAGTGCGCGCACACCCTGACCCACCCTCAAACCAAGCACATTCACGCTGACAACAAAACACAACACAACACGCACACACACACACACACACACACACACACACGCACGCACGCACGCACGCACGCACGCACACACACACACGTACGCACACACACACGAAACGAACCAGCAGACAACAGGCTGTCTCACCTACGTCAATCATTGCACAAGACTGACAACTGATAGATAGCATACACCAGATTGTCACTTTGACAGGTGAATGTCCTCTTGTTTGCGGTGTTTAATGTCTTCGCACAAGTATGGGCATACTTTGCATTTGTCCGTCGTGCGAAGGAATGTATCTGCATGGTGTAGTGGTTTTGACAGGTTTGCATCCGGCAGAATGCACAAGAATGTGTCGTAGGTGTAGGTCGTTTTTGAAAGAGACGAGGGGTTTGTTGCAAATGTTCGGGCCAGCTGTGGAGCTATTTGCCAGAATGTGCCGGTTATATAACGGAGAATTCGCTGAACAGCGAATTTGTGGGGCTGAAACAATATGGAGAGGGCGGAAGCTGGGAAGACTCACTCCTTGTAGAAAGAAAATAAATATATGCTTATGTGATGTGATGTGAGGTGTGTGTGTGTGTGTGTGTGTGTGTGTGTGTGTGTGTGTGTGTGTGTGTGCGAGTGTGTGTGCGCGCGCGCGTGTGTGTTTATTTGTGTGTGTGTGTGTGTGTGTGTGTGTGTGTGTGTGTGTGTGTGTGTGTGTGTGTGTGTGTGTGTTGTGAATGTTGGCGATGTGATATTTTAGAGGCTTGATTTTGTTTGTGGTGTGTGTGTGTGTGTGTGTGTGTGTGTGTGTGTGTGTGTGTGTTGTGAATGTTGGCGATGTGATATTTTAGAGGCTTGATTTTGTTTATGGTTGTGTGGGCGTTGTCTTGGCTGTCAATGGAGAAGCGATGGAGCGTAGGCATATAAGTGATGACAGTGCACTTAATCGATCTCAGAACCGATGTTTTACTACGTTTTACTTCGTTTTATTTGTATATTCTTACCTTTGCTATGTAGGAATGTCTAGAGGCCCTTTTTGGGTGAAATGTCGAGTGACACAAATTAAAAATATTCATTTTATGCATTTATTATGAATAATAAAGTTCCTTGTATTTGTATTTGTCTTCCACTGGCACTCCTTGCTTCCCTTGTTTCGATTCATATCATCACCCTAACACCAAAGTTAGCACTCCATACCCTTGTATTTGTATTTGTCTTCCACTGACACTCCTTGCTTCCCGTGTTTCGATTCATATCATCACCCTAACACCAAAGTTAGCACTCCATACCCTCAATTCTTCCGTCGAGGACGATTGTCTTTCACGGTGTAGCATACTGTCGGCAAATGAGTGGGCGAGTTCTTCTCAGCTCAAAATATCTTTATTCATCATATCGATGACATATTTCTCCATGACAAAAAGTGCGAACGTAATTCAATAAAAGCATATACTGTATGGCACCGTTAAAACTGCATGGCACTGCTGTGGACCTTAAAGGTCAGTAACAAAGAGAAGAAGAAGAAAAGATGAGATTGTTTATTGTCCATGCTAAAATACCAGTGGACGTGGTCTGAACAGACAGAGCACAATGAATAGTACCACATGCAAAGTTTGGCATTCATTACGTTCATGGTTTTCGAGAAGACGCAACGTTAAAGTTTTCGACACGTTCGGCCCAATCAGTAAAGATTATTACATATACTCACATTTTTTCATAAAAGTCAATATTGTCTTGGTCTTTGACAAATTAAGCAGCCTTTTGTCGTTGTTCACGCTATAACAAGAGGCAATAGCCAATAGACCATACTCACAGACAACATCCAGAGTACAGCTGTCGTCACCCAGCACATTGAGAGATGGTGGCAGTGTGGTGAAACATCTGACCACCCTGTTCCCCCACAGAGGGCGTGTGGCGGACTTGACGGTCATCGTGCTGGTGGAGTAGGAGGGACGGGACAGCACGGCGAAGACAGCGGCCGTTGACTGACAGTTGTTCTAGGTAGTTTTATAAGTGATACATAGCCAGTGTACATAAGTACTTGCGGCCTAGACAACACAGGCACATCCGTTATTAGCAATCACTTTGCACCACAAACATATCACTTTATTATGATTTAAAATACTCTTGCTCTCAAATAATTCTGATGGGAGACAAAAAGCATTAACTTCGGTCAACGAAATCAGAAAACACACTCATGTAGTCACATGTATGTCTGTTTTTAGCATCATAATGTACTTTTAAAACACCTAAACTTTTTTTGTTGTAAAGTGCAACCATTGTACAGTTACTAATATTGCACTTGGGGTTTAAAAACGGAAACTGTCAGAGATACTGAGAATATCTGAATACCATTTGATTTTACACGGTTACCTAAATCATAAAGGTCATGGTGACCTAAAAAGTGACCTTCGACCTTCCTTCCATTTAAAATTTCAATCTATATGCTATACCACACAATTTACAAAACACACACACACACACACACACACACACACACACACACACACACACACACACACACACACACACACACACACACACACACACACACAACAACAACAACAACAACAACAACAACAACAACAAACCCGCAAGCTTCTACCCCAGTTTGCAAACTTCTCTTTTTATCGTCTTAACAAGCTCATTATTTGTACAGATGCTAGATGATGTTTGTAATGTTAAAAACCGCGCTGACGTTCTCATCATTGGCGACTTCAATGCAGACATGCTAAAAACCACATTCATGCTGGGATTCTACCCTTGCTCTCTTTGGACTAGCTCAGCTCATTACTTCACCCACACGAACAACGCCCACTTCAACGTCATTAATAAATCACATTTATACGAACAACCCTAGTGCCGTCGTCGCTACTGATGTCTCAGACTTAAGTATTAGTGACCATAACCCTATCAGCTGCACCAGATCTATCAAATTGCCAAAACCAGAACCCAAAGGACATACACAAATTTTCTTTAGATCTTTTAAACATTTTAACCAGAATGCATTCTTTGCCGATCTTATCTGCTCGCCGTTTGACAATGTACGTCAACACACGGACCCTAACGAGGCTCTAGCAGTGTGGTACAAGCTGTTTTGGATGTAGTCAATAGGCATGCGCCAATCCGTCATAAACGAGTATAGCACTCCAAACTGCCACCCTGGCTGAATAAGACTATTATTCAGGTCATGTCCGATCGGGTCGATTAAAGAAAGAAGAAATGTTCAGGGAATATAAAACGGCACGCAATAAAGTTTAAAAAGAAAATTTTGTCAGAAATGCAAAGAACTTATATTTTAGGAAACTTGTGGAAAATAGCAAACATATATCATCAGTTTGGACATATTTTTTATCTTACTTACATTGGTGCAGAAGCAGCTACTTAACCATGGTAAACTTTATGTAGCGTTCATAGATTTTTAAAAAGCGTTTGACCTTTTCGATAGACGGTACCTTTGGAAAAAATTACGTAAGAATGGGATTAGAGGAAGAATGTATAGGGCAGTTATGAGTATTTACGAAGTAGTAAAGGAAAGGGTACGTGTGAACGGTAGTGTAACAGAAGCGTTTGAATGTTCATGTGGTCTGAAGCAGGGCGAAAATTGCAGCCCAATTTTGTTTTCCCTTCTAATTAATGAACTAGCGAACGAAGTTGAGCATCATGGAAAACATGGAATAAGCTTGTCACCCTACCTTATTCAGATTCTTATTATGCTGTTTGCAGATGACGTGTTATTGATATCAAACACAGTAGTCGGTCTTCAGCAACAACTTAACATATTAAGAAATGCTGCACATAAACTTAATCTTTTAGTGAATCGAGACAACTCCAAAATAATTATCTTTAGGAACAGGGGGCACGTTGTTGCCAGAGAGAAATGGCTATATGATGGAATTACACTGGAAGTAGTAAACCAATATAAATATCTGGGTGTGGTTTTCTCAACAGGTCTCACCTTTTCGTATGCACTTGCAGACATGGCTAAAAGGGCAAGAAAGGGTGTTTTGGGCATACTTAAGCTTTTATGGACACTAGGAGAAAACTGCTCGAAACTTTTCTTTAAGCTTTTTGACTGCCAGATACAGCCAATGTAGTTCTAATTTCGATTAGAAGGCAGCGGCTCAGGGTCAATCAGGGGATGGAATTAAACTTTATGTAGTTTTTTATCACCTGAGTATATTACGTTTTGAGCCCTGGTGCGCGCTTGCTGGAGTTTCCGCTTGTGTGCATCTCCTTGTTGGTCTCGGTGGCGGGTGGGGACAAAGCGTAACAAATCATTACATGACATGGCACCCTCAAACAACAACGTAAGATTACGAGACAACGACCAAGATTCGGACACGGACTCTGATAACGAACGCTTCTGCAACACAAGTAATATCTGGCCAAGTTTTCTGGTTGTGGAGTCGTCGAGTGACGACATCCCACTGAGCAAACTGTCGCCCTTTGCTGTCCAAAAGGGATTCTAGGCGGTGGCCGGAACCCTTAAAAGCATTAAAAGGTTGAGGGATGGGTCTTTCCTGGTGGAGTGCGCTAGGAAATCGCAGGCGATGGGTCTTCTCAAGACCACTCGATTCGTTGGTAGACCAATACGTGTTTCCATCCACAAAGCGCTGAACTCATCACGTGGCGTCATCCGCTGCCGTGAGCTGTCCGGCATGACGGAGACGGAAATCAGGACGGAACTGCAGGAACAGGGTGTAGTTGAGGTCCACAGGGTGACGGTGAAGAGGGATACTGAAAAGGTCCCGACCAACACCCTGTTTCTGACCTTCAAAACTACAGAACTCCCGAAAGAGATCACGGTCGGCTATCGAAAGGTTGCAAATTTGCTGCGAAGTGTCCGGGTTGCGGAAAAGATAAGCATGAAGGTCGGTGTGAGGGACCCAAGCTGTGCTCTAATTGCAATGGTCCCCACGCTTCATCAGCTAAAGATTGCCCGGTCTGGCAGAAGGAGAAGGAGATTCAACGTGTCCGCGTTGAGAAACGCATAACCTTTCCGGAAGCCAGACAGTTGGTCGAAGCCAAGATGCCGGCTGTGGTCTCTGGAGGTAAGACCTACGCCACTGCCGCTTCCACCAGAAGAGAATCCAGGTCTGTTGAATGCCAGACATCTTTAACCTGGGTTTTTTCAGAACGTCCACTTAGGACGACTGAGTCTAATGTGCGTTCTTCTGGCGGACCCGGATCGGTATCGACCGGCACTCAGGCTTCCTCCGGGAAGTCGGGGACGGTATGGCCGACGCCCGGGTTCCGTGCGAGTCCGCTAAGTGTTCTTCGGAGACAGATAGGGGTTCAGCCGATCCCCCCAAAACGGCCTCTAGGGGTTCCGCCAATCCCCACAAAATGGCATCTAAGGGTTCTGCGACTCACTCCAAAAGCGCACCTAAGGGTTCAGCAGGTCCCTTAAAAACCGCGGCCTCGAAAGATGATTCATCATCTTCAAGGCGCTCACCTACCAAGGTGAGGGTGGAGGGGGTCCTGGTGGACGTCGAGGGGTTTTTGCACCCCAGGCGCTCCGCTCCTTCCGGCAGGCCCCAGGTACCACCCAAGCCTGTAGCTTCGGACAGACTGAAGAAGGAAGAGCAGAATCTGGTTCTTTCCAACCAGTTTTCTGCCCTGTCCAATGACGAGATGGACTCGTCATCAGTTCTTTAAAGCTGAAATAATGGTTTATTTCATATTCAGTGATTCTTGAGAGGTTTTACGTTAACTTTGAGGAGATAAATCCACTCGCAAGATGGTATAAATCAGCTATTATTGGAGTGCAGGGAACCTGTATTTCTGCATAATCCTCTTGCTCTTTTTGTCTGGTAATTTTTCTGCTGATAGTCCATTCCTCTGACCTTTTTCAAAAAAACTCGAAATTTTTGTTGGGAGTTAGGCCTCTTGATATGGCTCCTGTTGAGCAGCTAGGAGATGATAGTTAGTAGGTGGTATGTGCAGCTCTCTGTCATATGGCACTGGTATTTGCCATTAAGCATTTATATAAAGTTTGTTTAATTTTGTATTATTTTTAATATTTTTCTTTAACCTGGTATCGATAAATTAGACGGAATGGTCGACGATATCAGCATGTCCTAGCCTTATGCGCTCTCTAAACGGGGGTATTATTGAAGGGACTAACGGTTTGAAGATTTATGTCTGATGTTTATACATGGATTTCTGTTTTACGTTTGCGAAGTGATTGGTTTTCTGGATTGACTTGACAAAGCATATATATATTTGAGAAAAGGTTTTCAGTTTGTGTTTTACCCACTTCTTACGACTGTTTAAAAATAATAATCTGAATACATATAAGTTTTTAACATGGACATATTTTTAACAGTTATTGTGTATCGACAAAATGTGTAACGCCCTGAGATAACCGTAATGGTTGACTGGGCGTAAAACACCAAATTACTTACTTACTTACTGCTTCTTGCAGACGGGAAAAAAACTGTTCATCATTGCCGCTATTTTTATCTAAAGAATTTCACGATCGAAACCAGTCTCTACATGCCTAACTGACCAGTAGGCCGCTACCTGCAAGGCCAAGAGTGGTCAGACGGGTGTGTCTGGGAGCGAGCGAGAGAGAGAGAGAGAGCACGCGAGTAAGTGAGGGAGTGAGTGGTGTGTATGGTGCGTGTCTTGCGTATGTGCGTGTGTGAAATAATGATTTTGAGGTTGAAAACTTCCAGCTAAGAAAGGTGTGTGTGTGTGTGTGTGTGTGTGTGTGGTGTGTGTGTGTGTGTGTACTTCTTAATTATTATTCCATTGATTGATGATTATTGATGAACAGTTATTGCTTACCCCATCCACCACCCCCACAATAACACGGGCAGATGGCCTGTTCATTAAAACATTCGTATTCTCTCTCTCTCTCTCTCTCTCTCTCTCTCTCTCTCTCTCTCTCTCTCTCTCTCTCTCTCTCTCTCTCTCTCTGTCGGTGAACCCGAGCTCACCGATCATGGCTGACAGGAAAATATTTGCTACGTGGAAAATCTGTTTTATTTGTGGATAAACCTGGGCAAGCCGATCCCACACCAAGATGCCAAACGACAATGAACAGCACAGAAACTCCACAGGATATTTCCAGCCAATTTTGATGAACGTTCTGCTTCGGAAAACCACAAGAGCGAGAATGAAGGTGAGAACGATAGGGCCGACTGGAGGTGTCATACTGTCCGTGTTAGCTGTCACGATCCCTTTGCTACGCTGCTATGATGTGGAAAAGAATCCCGGACGTGGTGATCATGTAGACAAGCTACATGGACTTTCTAGACAGTTCCAGATTCCATGCAGATTATGACTGAAGTCCGTCAACAAAATGTGGCGATGGAGAGACAGGTAGCTGACGCTCAGTCACAATGCGGTGACACAGGACGCGTCTTTCATAAAACAGCGACTGTCAGGGGCGACTGAATATGAGCAGAAAAACAGCACAGACATAGAACTTCTCAACAAGAAACTCCAGGACGCGGAGTTCAGTACACATGGACTCAAACGGGAACTCAGTCGTGTTCAATCAGATCTACGCGGCAAGAATGTCAAAATTGACGGGCTCAAAGAAGACAGAGGTGAGACGTACAGCCAGTGGTAGTGAGACAAGGTATCTCAAACTTTGAACGCGTACTTCACAGAAAGCGTGTTCATACACGACAGTATAGAGCACGCTTACCGTGTTGGTAAACACGGCAGTGGCCCCTGGCCTGTGATCGTGTGTTTTCGAAGATACCAAGACACCATGACTGTGATGAAGAATCGCCACGCCAGGCAAGAAATGGCCTGCGACGGCATCAGATTGGGCCCATACCTCACACCACATCAACGTGACCAGATGCAGCGGTAGCTATACCCTCGACGTTACGGTGTCAACGACATCAACGATGATGAAGTAAATTACAATGCCTAACGCCGACAGGGACAGGTGGGGTCCGTGGGATACACACGCTACCGCCGACACGGCCAGCAGCAGTGACCAGCATGCCACTCGACCAGAATGGGACGTACACACCATCGCCGACAGAAACAGACGCAGCGACCAGCGACAGCCTACAGCGAAGGGGGCGTACGTCAGCACCTACAGATGCAGCGACTACTAACCCTCTGCAAGATAGGATGCTTGCGCACACAGCATTCGCCAGCAGTAGATGCAACGACCACCAACACCCGACTGAGAAGAGCGTGTGCACACCGTCGCCACCAGCAGAAGCAGCGACAACCAGTACCCTACATCCGGAGAGGCAGCCACCACCGACACCATGTAAGGCTGGGGGTGCTGATACCATCGACACCACCAGAAGAGGCGGCGACGACTCCACCAGCAGAGGCGGCGACGACTTCACCAGCAGAGGCAGCGACGACCGGCACACTGTCAGACAGAGGGGTGTTGATACCATCAACACCACCAGCAGAGTTGGCGATGACACCACCAGCAGAGGCAGCGACAACACCATCAGTAGAGGCAGCGACGACCGACAACCTGTCAGGCAGGGGGGTGTCGACACCATCGACACCACCAGCAGAGACAGCGACGACCAGCACCCCATGGGACAAGGGGATGCTGACAACATCACCGTCACCGACAACACAGCCACCGGCAGAGACAGCAGCAGCAAACACCATACAGCGCAGGAGGATGCGCGAAACTGCACCGACGACACATCAACCAGCCGGTCGACGTCAGTGGACGGAGAGGCCTACAACGGCAACTACACCTCACCCGAAATACCGAATAGGCCTAATCCAAAATACACCGCCCCTAGTCCAGCTAGGGGGTTTCCACCACAGGGGATTCGAATCCCCACAGCAATGCTGAGTTGACAGCGGCGGTCAGCACGAGAAACACGCAACAGTCACAGCACGCATGCAACACGGAGTGCAGTGAGGTGTTCACACACTGCACTCAGGGGGCTGTTGTTGCGGCATGTTTTGTCACTACGACACGTTTTGAAAGTGACAAAACGTGTCAAATTTAATGCACAGCCTGCATTTTGTCACTCCGTCACGTTTTGTCACTACGTGGTGACAAAACGTGCCAAAAGGTCCAATCGCTGCACGTTTTGCCACTCCTTCGCTAGTAACACTGCAATCTGTCTTTCCCATGTGTGTGTGTGTGTGTGTGTTGTGTGTGTGGGTGAGTGCGTGCGTGCGTGTGTGCGTGCGTGTGTGCGTGCGTGCGTTCCCGGGCGCACGTGTGTGTGTGTGTGTGTGTGTGTGTGTGTGTGTGTGGATGTGCATTTGTCCGTGGAAGCGCGTGCGCGCCCGCGAATGTGTTGTGGTGTATTGTGTTTTATTATCCCCGCCTCAGTCAGCGCTAAACTGAAATTCTGTATTGCTTTGAGTAGACTACGAGGCTACCGCTGCCCGTAGCTCTGTGAGCTGTGTGAAATATGACTATAAAGATAGAGACTGAGTGAAAATGTGGTTTGATTGTGTGTTGAGGATGTCCTTTAGGTATAATATCATTCTTTGATTGAATGGCTGGTATTTGTTGATGAAATACAAGGTAAACTGGACTGATTTGGTGTGATTTTATTATTGTAGCATATGTGCTAACGTGTTTTTTTCTTCTGTTTTTCCCTGCTTCTTTTCCCTCTGTGTGTGTGTGTGTGTGTTGTGTGTGTTGTGTGTGGTTTTTGTGTTGTGTGTGTGGTCTCTCTCCCTCCCTCCTCTCTCTCTCTCTCTCTCTCTCTCTCTCTTCTCTTCTCTCTCTCTCTCTTCTCTCTCTCTCTTTCTAGTATGTCTTCTTCTTTTTGTCTCATTGTCCTCTGTCTCTGTCTTTCTCTGTCTCTCTCTCTCTCTTCTCTCTCTCTCTCTCTCTCTTCTCTCTCTTCTCTCTCTCTCTCTCTCTCTCTCTCTCTCTCTTCTTCGTGTCTGCTCTGCTTTGCTGTGTTTCTCTTGTGTGCTTGTGTCTGTTGCTGTTTGTCTCGTC